>APFE031328923.1:43669-80121 GCA_000404065.3 Pinus taeda
TCATTGAGAAGAATGGACTTATTTGTATTAAGTAAACAAAAAAGGAACCATTACAACCTGAGCCTTGGTGTTGTGCAAGCTCCTCCCAGGGTCCAACAAGGGATTTCCTCTACTTTGACAAGCTCACCCACTCCCAATATGGCAACAAGGAAGGATAGTGATCTCTCCTCACAAGTCAACAATGGAAGTCCTAATTCCAGCAGCATTACCCTTTAGAATGTTCAGCTTTCAACCTCCCCTCCCTTGGCCCAATGCCTGTATTTATAATATTCTAGAGGAGGTTATTCAGTTCCAACATCAATGGGATACTCCCTCTTGATGGGTAAGGCTCCTCTCTTGATGGGATAAAAGTTCCTCTATCATAGGGATGCATGAACCATCAGGAGGCCGCTCAATACACGTCAAACACTCTTCTAGAAGCTCTAGAAGTGACCACAAGTAACTTTTTTAAGATGAAACTCGCGCCTTTTGACCTTTACAGGAGTACGCACCCAGCTTTAGTATACAGGAGCGTAAATACGCAGGTACAGTGTGTTAGGAGTGCGTACACGCAGGCAAGGTAGAGAGAACCTGCGTACCCAGAGATAAACATGTTTTAAAGTGACTTTCTCTCTTTTTGAAGTTTGACATGAAGAGCAAAGGTTTGAGGCTTGACAAGGAGGACAACATGGCTATTTAACTGCAGATAACCATGGTGACAAATTTCAGTGTAACAGGTGCCCTCCTAAATTACTCTTGGGAGTCAAAATCATTAAATCTACTGGATATTCCCAAGAATATAAGGAGACTGAAATATCTTCTAGTACACCATCTGGTTTGATTATTGATCTATTTGCAAGTTGTAGTAAGGTGGGTGTAAAAAGAAGATTAGGAAGTTTAAGCTATTCCATAGTCTGTCTACTCATAATGTTGATAGCAGCCCCTAAGTCAATCAAAGTGTTTGGAATTTCTATCCCATTGATATGTGTCTTGACAATTGTACTACCTAGACCTACATATTTCTGCATGGTAATTTTTCCCATCATGATATCTGCAATTTTTCCTACCAGGTGGATTCTTCTTGTATCTCTTGGTTTCCTTCTTGGTCTTTTAAGACTCAACTCCTTTTGTTTTTGCTGAATAGGAATTTCTCTAATGGCTTGTAGCAAGGGAATCTTGATACACATTCTTTAATTCATCTAGGAAAATCATAGTCAGGCAACAGATTTGTTTTTCCACTCTTTATCAATTTGTAATCTTTTAGGGAAAGGAGGTGTGGATGAAGATGCAGGTTGCTCAACTATAGGAGTTGTGGGGGTTGACTCTTTTTCTTTTTCTTTTTGAGTGTTTGGGTTTTGAAGAAATTCTTCCTCAAAACCTTTATTGAATTTAAAAGAATCCTCCTCAGACGTACCTTGCTCTTGAATATCTATAGAAGGTTTTTCTAAAACTCTACCAAACCTAAGTTGAACATCATTAAGAGGAACAATCATATAGGTAGGAAATTGTTGTCCTTCTACCATGTAAGCATTCTGAGGATTTTTGTTGTTAGGATTTGGCAATGGCTAGGCTGGTAGTTGATTTTTCTTTTGTTGAAATGGAAGCAAGAGTTGTGGATTTGGATTTTGTTGAGAAGGTTGTTGTTGTGGAAATGGCAATGAAAGTTGTGGGTTTTGATTTGGAAGTTGTGGATTTTGTTGATTTTGAAAAGATGGAGGATATTGATAAAATTGAGCAAATCTCCCATAAGGATTTTTCATCCCTTGTGCCCATGATTGACATGGATTTTGAGGATGGGGCCAAGGTTGTTGCCAAGAATTCCAATTTGGCAAGGTCTAAAAGTTCATAGGGTTACTAAATCCTTGATTTTGTTGCCCCTGCCAAGGTCTTCTTGAAACAAAACAAAGGGACTCTACTGAATTTGGATCTTCTTGAAAGACAGCTTTGAGCCTAGGAATTGAAGGACAATCCTTGATTTCATGACTTTCTCAGCAAATCATACATGTTTCTACAACTTTTTCATCCAAGGGGCATTCCCTTAGAGCATGTTTCTTCCTACATTTTGGGCAAAAGATGGCCAAGGCATCTGCTTCTGTTTTCTGCTTGTTTTGTATTTTAAGGGTGTCTAGTTGTTCGCTAAGGCTCCCTAGAATATCAGTTTTGAAGTCATCAAGCATATTGCCAATCTCTACCCTACTTACTGATCCAGTTGCAGATTTCTTTGCTCTAATAAGAGAACGATCTCTAGGCCCTTTTCCCTTTTTATATTTTCCCCTCGAGAGATGGACACATAGTTCTGCTATGTCACGAAGTGGAAGTTGAGAAATGTCTCCCTTCCCCATCATGTTTAAAATATCTATCCATTCATCTCTAATGGCTCTCACTAGAAGGGATTTCAAGGTTTCCTCGTCTAAATTACTCATTTTTGCTCTCTTTAAGTTGTATTGAAATCTTTCAAGTAAATCCTCCAAGTTTTCATCTTCTTTTTGCATCATTTTGAATACCTCATCCTTATGATTGGTGGGCATGCAATAGTCGAGGTATCTATCCAAAAATGTTTGTTTCATATCATTCCAAGTCCTAATAGATTGGGTGACTAATCCCATAAACCATTTCAAAGCAGCTCCCTTCAATGTTGAAGGAAAAAGTATGAGTTTTTGAGAGTCTTCCATATAGTCATAGGTTCAGCACACAACTTCAAACTCAAACAGAAATGTTTCAGGATCCTCACTTCGCAACCCATAAAATTTTGGGAGGATAGATGGTGAAATGTTTTTCATTGCTGTATGGGTTTCCTCATCAACTATAGGGAATCCAAATGAGTTATCTCCTTCCCTATTTCCTCGATTATTACCTCTACCTCCACCATTGTTGCCTCCATTATTTCCTCTTCCTCTACTTCTACCCCCTCCTCCAAATCCATCTACTACTTCCTCTGTCATGATAGTTTCCTTAGAGTCTTCTAGTTCTTCTATCAAGGGTGGATGAGAGAGAGTTTCTCCCTACTTCTTTGATTACAATATGTTCCCCTATAGAAGTGAAGAAAGGTTCTTCTCCTAGATCAGATTTAGTAGATAGTGTGGGAGAATCCTCTAATTCAGCTACTGCTCCTTGAATTCCAGGAATCCTAAGGCTGGGAGTAGATGGAGGTGAATCTTGTCTATGCCTTGAAGTAGCTGGAGTTGTGAAAATCGAACTCTTGGCCCTAGCTATAAACCTTCCCCTAGAATCTCTTGCTCTATGCATGTCATTTTTTATTTTTTATTTTCTTTCAAGTCAGGCCAATAATTATCTTTTTATCTTCCAGATCACACTAGGTGCAAGAAGAGATCATAATCAAGATATTATTGAACTAATAACTCTCTGTTCTGATCCTCCGGATCACACTAGCTATAAGAGGAGAGCATACTTCAAGAAGTTATGAATTTTCCCCCTTTTTTTTATGTAAGAGATCGGCTACCTAGTTACACTTCCCTGGCAACGACGCCAAAATGTTTAGTCAATTTAGTGTGTCCTAAATTACTACATTAATTATCAATCCGGGATTCGTAAGCTGATGAAGTGTGGCGCACTATATGTGTAAGACAACCTCTTTCTTACTTTTTGTTGTTTTCGATTTTTATTTTGTTTTGGGGGTTTTTTATCTTCGTTTATCTCCTAATGTGAATAGAAATCCTATCCTTGAGTTTTAAGAATACTCTAGAAGGCAAGTATGGATATAGATTTTAAGGCAATTATGTCCTCTATAATGATTTCCAGAACTTAACACTTCAGAGAGTCTTAGAACATACTAGTGATGAAATTAATACTTAAACAAAAATGAAAATGTTCTGCTATTCAAATCAAACAAATAATGAACTACTGATCCTGAAACTGTTATCTCTACTGCTTATCTAAATACAGAAATAAAAATGAGTTAAACTATTGCACTTAATGAATTAAACTAATCAATTCACTTCATTCATAGTTCGATAGCTCGCCAGGTAGTCTAAGTTATGGCTTTAGGAGATAACGTCAATGATATGAGTAAGTTGATATCTAATTGCAGAAAAGTAAAACTAAAATCAAATCACATCATTCATAGTCTGATAGCTCGCCATGTAGTCTAAGTTATGGCTTTAGGAGATAACGTCAATGATATGAGTAAGTTGATATCTAATTGCAGAAAAGTAAAACTAAAATCAAATCACATCATTCATAGTCCCATAGCTCGCTAGGTAGTCTAAGCTATGGCTTTAGGAGATAACATCAATGATATGAGTAAGTTGATATCTAATTGCAGAAAAGTAAAACTAAAATCAAATCACATAATTCATAGTCTGATAGCTCGCCACGTAGTCTAAGCTATGGCTTTAGGAGATAACATCAATTATATGAGTAATCTGATATTTAAACTAACTAACAAAGCAAGTAAATAAAACTGAAATCAAAGCATAACTGGAATTAAAAAATAAGAAAAGCAAAGTCAGCAGAGAGGCTAATCCCATGTCACTAGTTACTGCAAAAATTGTATGAAAATTCTCGGGCCTACTCTATCCTGAAACACACACACTAATCAGTGTTATCAACAATATACAGCGCTGAAAATTCATGTGCAGAAATGAAATGTTAATACCTTAACAAATGAAATATACACAGGTGGATAACTATGGCATATGTGCAATGGAAATAAGGAAACAATGCATAAAACTTTACAGCAATAAGGAAAACGAAACCTCAGCATGCAGGGGCCCTCTTCACAGCCTTGGTCAACAGGCTATCAGTGTAGAATTATGCTCACACAATCATATAGAAATAGAGTCTTCTTATATTTCAAAACAGAGGAAGAATCCTCTTGTTACTATAGTGGGACTAGTGTCACGCACAACAAACTTAACAGCAAAATTACATCAACAAAGACTAACTCTATTATAACAAAAATTCATAATTGTTTTCCTATGAGACATCATTAACTGAGGACACGTAAAAGGACAGTGTCCGTAAGCTTAGAATACTGGTTTCCGAGATTATTCAATCTATAAAGAGTGGTTGTTGGATTCACATCGTGGGGAAGCCTACAAGTGTCAACATGACCCCAGGGATCTAGAAATGGACACGAATCCTTCACGTGTTTGAAAACAAAGTCTAGTTTCCATAGGACTCCTTCGTTGGACCACCATTTGACCACCATTGACCACGGCTTTCCTTAATAAATCCAGCTGAACCAATAGGACCTGATCCATGTCCAGGTCATTCTTAACTTGCCCATGTGCCTTGTTTTGCTTGATGACACCTACAACCTAGATTTTAACAAAAACAACTGTGGAAAGTTGAATCAGCTGCGGAAAGTGGCTGCATTCTGCATCTCTTGAGAAAAATCTAATTCAAACAGCAAACACAAAAAACATAGTTAGAAAAACATTTAAATGCTCTTTTAGAATCAATATGCAATGATTTTTGATAGCTTATGAGGTCTAGGTGAGGGGAAAAAGTCTAGAAAAGTGTGTAGGAGATATGTAGTTTCAGGGCTCAACACCAAAAAAGCAGCGCTTCCAGGCCTTGGACTAGGCACTACATGTGATGCCTGTAATATGGTGGGGTACGCACAAGGGAAGCTTTGACAATTGGTGTGAATGTAGGAGGATGATGAGGACATGATTTGGGAAGCCTAAGATGCGATTGACAAACAAATACGATGGTCAGAATGATCCGCGTGCGCATCTGGCCAAATGGACGCAAGCTTATGGAGAAAAACCCCAACTTGTGTGGGTGCACCTATTCTGTCATACCCTGGATGTTATCCCAATGAATTGGTATATAGAAATAGAGCTCTGCCATGTGATAGGCGAATGGGATATCCTACGTGAAGGATTCATGATGACATTCAGTTTTAACGACGGGTTTGACAGTATTGATGAAGCACTATAGGAAGTAAAAGCAACAATCTTTAGGATACTACAAGATCCTTTAGACCTGATTTAGCCTAAATGAGCTACTCAGCTGAGTCACATGCTAGAATGTTATAACCTAACTACTAAATAAGAGGATGAGGATCCATGAAAGATTAACATTCCAAAAACAGAAGGCCACCACGCAGTTCAAGGACCGTAGATTGAGAACCCTGACATAACCGTGTCGTTGAAAACAAAACAAGTGAACATTGGTATTAAGGTAGAACCCAAATTCGCAAACACTGGAGACTACTGGGATGACGTGACAATGGATAAGGTCACTAAATTTCTATGTGAATACCAGGACTTATTCCCTACCAAGTTTGTGTTGGCATTATAATTCAAGTGTTGTCCTTGATGGCAACTCACTTAGAGGTATGATACAGGTGATGGCAACTCACTGAGAGGACAGATCATAGTGCAGCAGGTAAAGAGAGAGATATACGCAAGTTGAGCATGATGGAAGCGCGTATATATGCGGGTTATCTGAGCAAAAGGCACGTATACGTATACACGTAGGTTCATTGAAGTAAAGGCGCGTACATGTTGGAAACCATGGTTTTGGTCCGTGGTATTTGGTCCATGGTATTTGGTCCGAAGTGACGACCCCAGGTATTGGGTCCAAGGTATTGGTTCTAAATAGTTTTGGACCATGGTATTGAGAGAAGCCTAAACCTATATAAGGAGAAGATCATTAGGCCAAGGAGGGAGAAAGAGTGAGCAAGTGAAGAAAATCTAATAAAGTGTGAGATCTAGATGTTGATTATGGGTTGGTGATGCCTTGCTTGATCTGAACCAAGGAGGCACTCATGTGAAGGATGATGAACGATGGATTGGGATCTCAAGGCTTGGAATGATTATCTTTATATGGTTTGATTATGGATAGACTAGATCTATTGACGCATGTTTATTGTATGAATGTTATGATCTGGGTATGGTCTGATGTCTGAATAGCTGCAAAGTTATGAGTTAGAATTTGCATATCTGTACGCGGGTTGTCTTTGGTAAAAGTGCATATACATGCAGGTTGGGTTTTTCTAAGTAGCGTATACAGTATGAAGTATGATATTTGAAGTTGCTATTGGATCTGGTTGTTGTTGCAGAGTTATGTAGTCTGTTCTATGTTCTGGTGACTGTGTTGTTGACAGGGTTTCAGTATTGGGTGATTCAGAGATTGATGATGCAGGTTGTATTGCTATGTTGATTGTTTTATGGATCCAGTCTGAAAATTTATGAAACGTGGTCCCTGGATGATTGTAAGCTGGCACCTATTTACTGGTAAACATATTGGCCAGTACAAGAGCCAGGGGGTTGTAGCTCCCTTTCAGGAGCATCTGGAAAACAAGTGAAGGTTGGAGCCTTCAGTAGGCCAGCGCCTACGTACTAGTAAATGGAATGGCTAGTACAAGAGCTAAGAAGGTTGTAGCCTTCTACAGGTAGAAGCCTGCGTACTGGTAAAGGACTGCACCAGTACATTGTAAAAGAAGTTTCTTATTAAAGGAAGATAGAAACAAATTGCAGCAGGTGGTTTTCACCCACATTGGGTTTCCACCTTATATCATGGTGTTCATGTGTGTGGCTTTTGATCTATTCTGTTATACTGCTCCTGTTTACTGTCAATATGGTTAATAATGTTCTGATGCATTCACTGAAGATAAACTAACTAATTCATAAAGGTTATTGAATGTACGCTAGTTGCTTTTAACACAGTCGCGTATATATGCGGATATCCTTAACTGAAGTCGCGTATATGAATCTGAGTGCGAAAATGAAAAATTATCTTATTTGCTAATACTGATTCACCCCCCCCCCTCTCAGTATTATTTCCAACAATTGGTATCAGAGTAGGTCCTTTGGTAGAAGCTTGATCGCTTGAATGAGATCCGTAGAACAATGGGAAAAAAAGCGCGTCAAAAGAAGAAGACAGCTCAAAGGAACAATGACAGCCTGCCGGTGAGTGGAAGCAAGTATTCAGATCCTGAATCACCTCAGATTGAAGATGGAAAAGAAAATGAAGCATTAGATAAAATCATAGATCAAGAAGATATACCTAGAAAAAGGGAGAGTGCCCTCAAAGAAGAAATTATCAGCTTAAAAGCTCAGCTAGAATGTGCTTTCAGAGTTTGTCAAATGCTGCAGGTGCTGAATGAAGAGCAAGAAAATGAGATTCTCAAACTAAGGCAAGAAGTGGAAGAAGGAATAAAGTTTGAAGATACCTTGAAGAAGCAATGTCTGGAAAAAGAAGAACAACATCAAGTTGAGGTAAATATCTTGAAAAGTAAATTAGAAGAGAAGGATAAACTATTGCGATTTCAAGATAGTACTAAGATTTTGGATGATATTCTTAGTAGT
Organism: Pinus taeda; assembly: GCA_000404065.3. Lineage (NCBI taxonomy): Eukaryota > Viridiplantae > Streptophyta > Pinopsida > Pinales > Pinaceae > Pinus > Pinus taeda. Next base: position 51,931 of record APFE031328923.1, read on the forward strand.
CAACGGTCTCCTGCTATCAAAACTAGTCTTGGTTTTCATGAATCTATTGAAGGTGAATCTAGTTCACAAAGTAAGACAAGGAACTCTAATGCAAAATCTGAAATCCCCAACAAGAAGTTGAGAGGTCAATCCCATCAGCAACCAAGGAAAGAAAATCCTCAAAGAAAATCTTTTGCTCCTAATTATGGAAGTGATAGACGATTATTTCCTTCGATGAATAATGTTGGATTTTATGTATGTCATAATCATGGACATGTTGCAGCTAGATGCAGAAGTAGAATGGTTCAAGACCATCAAACAGAAAGATCTTCATGTTCCAGGTACTTCAAAGGATATTGCTTTTCTTGCAATATGTTTGGTCACAAAGTTGTTGATTGCTACAGAAGGAATAAGAAACATATAAGATGTTATGCATGTTACAAACTTGGACACATAGCAAAGGAATGCAAGAGAAGATTGTGGACACCAAACCAAAAGAAGAAAACATCATCACACTTGAAGATATGGAGGAAAAAGGAAGTACAGCCAGAAAGATGTGGCATAGCAGAGTACATAGACATGACAGATTCAGAGGTAGCTGGAAGTGTGGAACATTAGTGTTCCAAATCTCATATGCGGATTTCATGAAGACAAGTCGCGTATATACGCGAGTTACAGGCTACAGAGTGGCGTATATGGAGATCAAAAGAAATGGCAGCAGAACAAACCCAGGAAATGGTTCGGTCATGATATGAAATGGTTGGCACAGGCTTAGGGGGAGCATATACTTCAAATAATGCATTGTTGGCATTATGGTTAGAAGTTGTTGATAAAGTTTATGAAGCTAAATGATACATCTTGTTGTTTGATCAAAAGAATGGTTTGCAGGTTACAGATCTGGATGCATAATGAAGATCATATGGTGTATGATAGCTACTGATAACTATCATAGTCTTGTTTAGGTCCTTGGTCTTTGTGAGTCATATGATGTATTTTGTTACCCCAATATGCATGGGATGGATGATGTAATGAGTCATGGTATATCCCCATTTGGTTGGGTGGATGAGTCAATATTTGTATTTTCTCACTTGGTTGAGAAATGGATGTATGTATGAGTCTTTGGTGATAGGAAGGTCATTCATAATAGAGTCATGTTCTTCTTGTAGAACATCTTTTTGCAGATCTTGCCTACAGTCAGGCGGAGCATGGACAGATTGGTACACCTTGGCATATACAAAGGGGGAGCTCAATCTTCAACATATACTCAGGGGGAGTATGGACAGCAGAATGTATATCAAAGAAGAGAATACCTTGGTCCGCCCTTTGCCTTAGATGTCAAAGGGGGAGAGTGACTTGGTGTAGTGGTTGCCATCAAGTCCAAAGGGGGAGATTGTTGGCATTATGATTCAAGTGTTGTCCTTAATGGAAACTCACTCAGAGGTATGATGCAGGTGATGGCAACTCACTCAGAGGACAGATCATAGTGCAGCAGGTAAAGAGAGAGATATATGCAGGTTGACCGTGATGGAAGCACATATATAAGCGGGTTATCTAAGCAAAAGGAACGTATACGTATACACGCAGGTTCATTGAAGTAAAGGCGCGTACATGTTGGAAACCATGGTTTTGGTCCCTGGTATTTGGTCCATGGTATTTGGTCCGAAGTGACGACCCCAGGTATTGGGTCCAAGGTATTGGTTCTAAATAGTTTTGGACCATGGTATTGAGAGAAGCCTAAACCTATATAAGGAGAAGATCATTAGGCCAAGGAGGGAGAAAGAGTGAGCAAGTGAAGAACATCTGATAAAGTGTGAGATCTAGATGCTGGTTATGGGTTGGTGATGCCTTGCTTGATCTGAACCAAGGAGGCACTCATGTGAAGGATGATGAACGATGGATTGGGATCTCAAGGCTTGGAATGATTATCTTTATATGGTTTGATTATGGATAGACTAGATCTATTGACACATGTTTATTGTATGAATGTTATGATCTGGGTATGTTCTGATGTCTGAATAGCTGCAAAGTTATGAGTTAGAATTTGCAGATCTGTACGCGGGTTGTCTTTGGTAAAAGTGCATATACACACAGGTTGGGTTCGTCCAAGTAGCATATACAGTATGAAGTATGATATTTGAAGTTTCTATTGGATCTAGTTGTTGTTGCAAAGTTATGTAGTCTGTTCTGTGTTCTGGTGACTGTGTTGTTGACAGGGTTTCAGTATTGGGTGATTCAGAGATTGATGATGCAGGTTGTATTGCTATGTTGATTGTCTTATGGATCCAGTCTGAAAATTTATGAAACGTGGGGGTTGTAGCTCCCTTTCAGGAGCATCTGGAAAATGAGTGAAGGTTGGAGCCTTCAGTAGGCCAGCGCCTACGTACTAGTAAATGGAATGGCTAGTACAAGAGCTAAGAAGGTTGTAGCCTTCTACAGGTAGAAGCCTACGTACTGGTAAAGGACTGCACCAGTACATTGTAAAAGAAGTTTCTTATTAAAGGAAGATAGAAACAAATTGCAGCAGGTGGTTTTCACCCACATTAGGTTTCCACCTTATATCATGGTGTTCATGTGTGTGGCTTTTGATCTGTTCTGTTATACTGCTCCTGTTTACTGTCAATATGGTTAATAATGTTCTGATGCATTCACTGAAGATAAACTAACTAATTCATAAAGGTTATTGAATGTACACTAGTTGCTTTTAACACAGTCGTGTATATACATGGATAGCCTTAACTGAAGTCGCGTATATGAATCTGAGTGCGAAAATGAAAAAGTATCTGATTTGCTAATACTGATTCACCCCCCCCCTCTCAGTATTATTTCCAATAGTTTATGGATCTAAAAGGAATAATCAGGGACCTAGCAATGATGAAGATCACATTAAATCCCGACATGAAGCTAGTTAAGCAAAAGCCTTACCATCTCAATCCAAAATAGAAGGAGAAATTCTGCTTAGAACTAGAAAAGATGCTAGCAGCAGGAATCGTTGAGCTTGTGGAAGAATCTGATTGGGTAAGCCCAATGGTGGTGCAAGATAAGAAGTAAAAGGATGAGATAAGGATATGCATGGATCTTAGAAAACTGAATGACGCTTGTGTGCATGATCCTTTCCCGACTCTGTTCACAGATGAAGTGTTAGACAACGTAGGTGGCCAGGAAGCATATTGCTTCATTGATGGGTTCTCTGAGTACCACCAAATCAAAATTGCATTGGAGGATAGGAGCAAGACAACCTTCATGACTGAGTGGGGTTGTTTCCAATACACTGTAATGCCATTTGGATTGAAGAATGCACCTGCAATATTTTCGTGCATGGTTATTGTGACATTCAAGGAATTTAATCATAAGTTCTTGGAGGTATATTTTAATGATTGGACTGTATTTGGGTTGGTTAAGTGCCATGTAGCAAGCTTACACCTAATGCTGGATACCTGTCAAACATTCTAGATCGCGCTCAATCTCAAGAAGTGTCTATTTTGCGTTTCTTTTGGGAACCTATATGGGCATGTGGTTTGCACACAAGGACTGATGGTAGACCCTGTGAAGATCGCGGTGATACTGAACTTGGAGGTGCCGAGGAGTGTGAAACAGCTGCGTGCTACTCTGGGACATATGGGATATTAGAGAAAGTTTATCAAAAGTTATGCCCAGATCACCACGCCTATGGAGAAATTGTTGAAGAAGGATGTCACGTTCTACTGGAATAATGGTTGTAAGAAGAGCCTAGATATATTGAAAAAAAAGATGGTTACCGTGCCAATTCTAGTCTTCCCAAACTGGAAGAAAGAGTTCCATGTATATGTCGACACGTCACGTATAGTGCTGGGAGCAGTACTAACACAGGCTGGTGGAGAAGGCTTGGACCACCTTATTGCATTCACAAGCCACAGATTATCCAAATCAGAAAAGAACTAATCTACCACTGAATGAGAGGGGCTAGCTATGGTGTATGCACTCCAGAAGTACCGACACTACTTGCTAGGAGGCCATTTTAAGATGTTTACGAATCACTCCGCATTGAAGTACCTGGTCAATAACCCTGTGTTAGGGGCATGAATCTACCAATGGCTCTTATTGTTCCAAGAGTATGATTTTGAAGTTGTTGTGATGCCAAGACGATTGAACGTGGGACCAGACCACCTGTCGCGCATCGAAATAGGGGAGGAACCTACTAACTTGGAAGAAGGATTACCTGATGCACAACTATTTGTAGTGTGTGTCATAGATGGTTATTTTGAGGATATAATACACTTCCTAACTACAGGAACAACACTAGAAGGATACATTGCCCAGCAAAAGAAGGAATTAGTGGTGCGCACGACAGATTTCTCTGTAATTCCTGGGTGTCTGTACAAAATGGGTACTGATGAGATATTGTAATGGTATGTACCTGAGTTCAAGAGAAGAAGCATCCTCACGGATGTTCATGGGGGCATCGCGGGAGAGCATTATGCAGGGAGAGCAACCACGCAAAATATTCTACGCGCAGGGTTGTGGTGGCCAACCCTTCATCAGGATTCAAAAGTATATTGCAAGGCATGTGATGTATGTCAAAGAATGGGTAGGCCATCGCGGAGGGATTAAATGCCTTTGAATCCACAAATGACATTGCAACCCTTTGAGAAGTGGGTGATAGATTTTGTAGGACCCATTCAGCCACAAGGGAAGACCGGAGCAAGGTACATTATCACTGCAACGGAGTATTTGACTTGTTGGGTAGAAGCAAAGTCGGTGAAGGATTGCATGGGTGTGACGGTCACGAAGTTCCTATTTGAGCATGTACTAATGTGATTTGGATGTCCAAGGATATTTATGAGTGATCGTGGTATGCACTTCTTGAATGAGACGATCAATGCACTAATGGAGGAATTTCAAGTATATCAACAGAAGAGCACACCTTATCATCCACATTCCAACAGGACGGTGGATGTGTTCAAAAAAGTGCTTGAAAACACGCTAACCAATGTTTGCAATGCTCATCGAAGTGATTGGGACCTACGCATACCTGCAGTATTGTGGGCTTATCGAATGACATGCAAGAAGTTGATGGGGAAAACCCCTTTTAGGCTTGTTTATGGTGTGGAAGCTGTAATTCCTATGGAATACATCATGCCTAGTTTGCACATAGCAGCGCTCACAGGTTTGACGGATCGCGAAGCCCTAGAAGAGAGGCTCGCATAGTTGGATGAGCTCGAAGAAGAAATATTTTTGGCTGGATTTCACGAGTAGGTCCAAAAGCAGTGCGAAAAGGCATGGCATGATCGACACAAAAAGCTACACACGTTTAAGGTAAATGATCTATTTTTGTTGTATGATAGTAATTTTGATAAATTTCTAGGAAAATTCAAGATGCACTGGTTAGGGCCTTATGTTATTAAGGAGATTACCAATGGAGGAGTGGTATAGTTGATCAAGTTAAATGGAGAACCCTTCCAAGGAAAGGTGAATGGTAGTCTCTTGAAGCCATAAACTGGCGGTCTGGCCATGTGACTAAATGAAAGTAGCGCAGTCTTTGCACTATAAGTAGCTGAAAGGAGGCACGGGACTATAAACTACACTCCCTGAGTGGGGGAGTTGCGCGATGGGAAGATGGTGCGAAGTAAGGACGTTTCACTGGGTCTATGGTAGTGCAGAGGGAGCTACGCTACCTAGGGAGAAATTGCATAAATTGGCCAAAAAGTGACAGTTAAAGCCACTGTTCATGAAAAGACAGCAGAAGTGAGGCAAAATGGAGCAGGCGACTAGAATTTAAGATGAAATTTATGGCTTAGATCCTTGAAAATATGCTGCCAATCTGGCATTAATGAACTGATTATGGGGGGAATAATCGGATTTGAATTCAAATTTCCCTATAAATTAGAAGTGGCTACCTAGTGAAAAACACTTGGCATTTTGAGTATTCAGTGGTTGATCTCTCAAGCACCTATGAATTGTGAGAAATACGAGCTTCTGATAGTTTCTTGGGTATTTGCGACTTTTCTAGTGGATACACAGGAATTCTTATGGAAAATCATGTCTAGAGCCCTAGAAGTTATAAATACACAACAAGTAGTAGAGGAGCCAGCACAGGGAATGGAGAGAGAGGCCGAAGTAGCTGCCTTGAAAATAACCGAAGTATCGGCAGAGGTCCCTAAATCTCTGAGAATAAAGCCAACCCCAACCTATGAGACCATGGAAGACAAGAAGGGAAAGCATCCTGCCATACTGGTGCATGTGTCACTAAGACGAAACCCACTAAACCCCATTGCCCAGGAGAAAGGCAAGGCTATCAAAGACATCCCCATGGATGATGAGGATGTGGCAATGGAAATAGAGGAGATTGAAGCCCAGGGTGCCGACCCTATTACACAATCGCTAGAGTATGTCCCTCCACGCAAGCCTAAATCCAAGGTCCCAAATGACATTAATGAAAGTAAGACTCCCGTGCAAACCCCGTTGCTACCAGATGAAATCACTTTTGATAGTCTGCATTCAGCATGAGTGCTGATTTTGAATCTCGAAGACTGGGACTTAGCAGACCATGAGAAGTTCCCACACCTGGCAATTGAACAGTTGATGTGCCACATCATAGACATGAATACGGGGATGAATTCACTAGAGCCATGGAAGTGGCTCAGAGGAGTAGAAAAGTCAGGATTAATCAACCTACTTTTGGTGTCGCACTATCACTGCACTCCTGTGATAGTTTTGGTTATAAAATAGTTGTTGTTCTTGGTACATGATGGGTGTCTGTGGTTGGAGGAACCGATACCCATCACCGATATGTTGATTCACCGCATAACACGCTTGCCATATACAGGAAAAAACCCATCTATGATCTTTGGTGGCAAGGGTGGTGAGCTGGCGCTCGCAAAATCAATAAATGAGAAGTTCAAACTAGTAAAGAAGTTGCGCGGGTATGATATCTCCAACATCTGTGACCCTGGTGTGAAGGTGGAGACACAGATCCTTATAGGGAAGGTGATGCAAAAGTGTTGTGTTGGTGAGGTACATGTGCCTATCATTGCACTCACACAACAATGCGTGGAAGGAGTCTAGTTTAATTGGTGAGACTACCTTCGTGGAGAGTTCCTAGCAAACAGCCATGAAGCGTAATAGCAAAGCAAGATGTCCCACTACGCCTAGCTCTTGCTATCGATTGTGCTCATAGCATGGGAGCTATCAGCAGAGAGCCAATTCCCCTTAGTCGTGCCAGACCTTCCTAAAGCAGCGAAGTACGCTTTGATGTGGGCGACCAAGGATGTGAAGCGTGTTAGAGATAGGAAGATCTTCTGGATCTTGACAGAAATGAATATCAAGATGGTTATTAATTGCAAGTCGTGATTGTTTCCCATGGTATATGCTAACCTACATAGCTATGCTGAGTTTAAGGCTGATTTCCATCAGATTTCGATCAGGGTACAAAAGGACCCTACACAGAAGCAGTATGATTTTATGTACCTAGCCACAGATAATGCCATCGATGCAGTATTGGATAAATGGCCAGCAGAGTGGTGCACCTCGACCGACTTGGCAGTGGGTGGAAGTAAGTCCACCACACAAAATAAGAAGGAAGAGGCCAAGCTGAATATGGAACAACTAGTCGAAAAGAGGAAGAAGGAGGCCACTGAGAAGGCCCAAGTAGAACAAATAGGAAAGGAGGTAAGAAAATAGACAGGTGGCGTAGAGCAGGGCTCTGACAAAGGCACACAGTTGCCTTCACTCAAAACTAAAAATGAGGACATAGAGCAAGACGATGTCGACCCTCAAGAGACATCCGACTGCATTAGCACCCAAAAGAGCTGGAAAAGGGAGGGTCCAGAAAGAAACCCAAGGCAACCAAGACCTCGATGGACCCCATCACATTGATGGAGGGCAACTTATATGACATCGCTGACACAGTTAGGGATGTCACTGTGGAATCCCTCTAGCAATTTGAAAAGTAGTAGGAGGTCCTCCTAGGGGCCATCCAAACCAGGCTACAAGAGTTATAGACTTGCGCATTGCAAGCTAGTATGTTATCCACCAACTTGGCTATCGGTACATTAGAGGCTATTGATATGCTACGCAAAAAGGCTTCTAATGTGCTAGTTCTTCTGGATGGAGCACTGACAACAGAAAATGAGGCTAACAGGCCCATTGTCAGCTCCTCGAAGGGAGTGGGATTGAACCTAGCAACGCTCCCATGTGAAGTGTGCCACCTCTTTTAGGATGCATTCACTGTAGAACTAAGGGCCTGTGAGCAACACGCCCACTAGGTGATCAGTGAAAAGAAGATAAACAATGAGTAGATGGCCCTGCAAAGGAATGCTTCCATCGCCACTGAGGCCGAGGCGACCAGCTATAACAAGAAGATCCTATAGGTCATGGAGGAGGCATGCAGAATGGTCGTAGAATTAGCCATTCCGGAGGAGGAGCCAGTCTAGGTCCGCATCCGCAAATTGGTCATAGAAGTGCACGACACTCAGACATAGATGTTATGGGTTCAGCTGGAGCTGAACCTATAGATTACAGAGCTCTAGTTGAGGGCTCATCCTTCAACACGGCCAAAGGTAAAGGAACAATAGGTTACCACTATCACAGAAGTAGTTACGGCAGTGGAGAGTGTTGTAGTAGACTACAAACAGTTGTTCGAACAATTGTTTGCGGCAATGGAGAGTGCAGTAGCAGACTGCACACAGTTGTTCAAACAATCATTTGAGGTCTTGATCAAATTGCAGGAGGACCCAAACATCCAAAGGCTAGAAATGGAAGCGTGTGAACTCCAACAATGCTATGATGAAGTGAAGGGCACAACACAATTTGTCACACTGACATAGAGGTTAGCCAAGTAGCTTAAGGAATAGGTGGATGCAGCGTTGCACAAGGAAGTAGTGTTGAAGGCACGACTAAAGCCCTGGGTGGAGGATGCTTATGTAGTCACAGGAAACATTGAAGGCAAGCTTGTGAATCTGCAAGCAATGCAACAACAACTTCAGGCTGACAATGCATGGGCAATAACCGAGAAGACAATCAAAGGTGCAAAGCAGGAAGCAGCTTAATGCACAGCCGAAGTTACAGTCATTAAGGTCGAGCTGGATGGGCTTCACGCAAAGATCTTCGCACCTACCGAGTGACTCGAGGGAGAGTCACAATGTTTGTGTTGGGGGTATGTTAAGAGCGGGATCCCCCAAGGGAAGTTTTGGGGTTAAAATTTGTTGGCTTGAGGGGGCTTGACCCAGGTTCAACGTTAGTTATCCAAACAAATCCCCACACTACTAACCCTTTTGGCATCAGCTCGTAGAGCACAGACTGAAGACTCACCTGAAGCAGTATGGGCAGATGTTAGAACCAAGTTTCCACACCCAGAGATGGTTGTGATGTCAGTTTATTCTGGCTATACCTACCTTCACACAAGTTTCTTAGCCCTCTATTCCACCCTTTAGTACCTTTGCGAAAGGGTACAATTGCCTTTCACACAACCCTAACTATGGATCAGGGACTTTCGTTGCTAGGGCAGCGAACTATGATATCTCCCAAACTATGTTAAGTTCCTTACTTATCTTATTAACCATATTAGTTAGCTTCATGTAAATAGATGTTCTTACTTGTGTTCACTTAACCAACACATTTACATACATTCACGCATCATATAAGCATTATAAGTGAAATTCATACCCAATGTAACAAGATGTATAAACAGGAAATAAAGACACAAAAATTGTAGAATACTTCTCTTTATTGATAATTCTGGATGATTACAGAATTGACCCACCTTGTGCACTCAACTACAGGGGTCCACGCATTCAGCTGTGGAGTTCCACCCTAGGCCTCTGTGTACTCAGCTGCAAAGCCTCTACCTATGCTACGACCCAAACTTAGGCTTCTACCTCAGAGCTATGTCTCATACATCATATCTTCATGTGTCTATCTTTTATTCTTCCTGTCAAACTACTTAGATCTTAGCTCTATTTATACAATCCCATGGTCCGCAGACCATGGGTAGATCTTTTATAGCCAACATTACATTTCCAAAATAAGGGTGGACAACCCTATGACTCTTTAACAGCTACGCACTCTGTGACCACAAAATGTGGAGTCTTTACGCTTGGATTACAAAATTTGACCAAAATATGGGCTTTTAGCCCTGAAACTACCCTTGGGAGATCCTGCACCCAACAGGCCCCCAACACAAATATTGTGACTCACCCTCGAGTCACTCTACAGGTGTGGAGATCTTAGCATGAAAACCTCCCAACTCCATTTGGATGACCATAACCTCGGTAGCACACTGAGCGGCTATCTGCTGGACTTCTTCCACACTTTTCTTGGTGACTGCCACTGAGCTACACCCTGAATCTTCTACTGAGTTTCCTACAGTGTCACAAGCTTTCCTTCAATGGAAGCTGTGATTGTATATGCCTTGTCTATCCATGGTTGCAGGTGCGCTTTTAGGACCACTTCTTTGTGCCGAGTGGCATCCACCTGTTTCTTAAGCACCTTTGCCTCCTGCATCCGTGTGAGCCTCTACCTAAGGGTAATCGTCTACGCGGTCCCTTTGACCTCGTCATATCATTGTTGTAGCTTACGCACCTCTATCCCCAGGTGCTCTACATTTGGGTCCTCCTGCAGGGTGGTAAGGACCTCAAATGGTTGTTCAAAAATTCACGTGCAGCCTGCTACTACACTGTCAACCACCGCAATTTCTGTTGTAATAGGGGTGGCACGTTTTTCCCTGACTTCTAGTGAAGTTTAAGGTTGAGCCCTCAACTACAATTCTGTGATCTACAGGTTTAAATCCAGTTGAATCCTGGCCATCTCTATCTAAGCATCATGCACCCTTGTGTCCAACTTGTGGATGCACACCTCAACTAGTTCTTCTACCTAAATGTCCAACTCTAGGACCATTCGGTAGGATTCCTCCACTACTTGCATGATTTTCTTATTCTATTCCACTGCCTCGTTGTGTTGTAGGCCCAACTTCTCGATATTGATGCACTACCCACTCATCACCTGTAGAGTGCGACTCTCCCGAGCCCTGAGTTCCACTGTGACTCCATCCTACAAGAGCTAGAATGTCTCTCGAGGGAACATGACCATATTCAATCCCACCCATTTCAAGTTGCTGACTACAGGCCTGTCAGCCTCATTTTCTGTAGTAAGTGACCCATCTGGTAGCAGTATCACATTGGTCACCCTTGTGCGCAACATCTTCACGACATCTTAAGTGCTTATCGCGAGGCTAGTGGACACTATGTCAGCCTGTGGAGTGCAAGCCTTCAACTCCTACAACTCTGTCTAGAGAGCTGCTAATACCAATTGCTACTACTCGTTGAACTATTGGAGGGCCTTTGCAGTGACATCCCTCACCATTTCTCCAATATCATGCAAATCCCCCTCAGTGATGGTGATTGGGTCCAAGGATGTCTTTGAAGCCTTGGTTTTCTTTCGTGACACTGCCTTCTCTTGCGGTCGTTGAGGCTTGAGTTGGGTGGACGTCATCTATGGGTCCGCGCCACATTGTTTTATCGACTCCTCTGTTTCTGCCTCAACCTCAGGTGAAGATGACTTCTATCCTTCGCGCTCTTCTCCTCTTGTCTCCTGCTGTTCGACCAATTTTGTAGCATCACGCACTGCCTGGGTCTTAGCCTCCACTTCCTCTTTTATACGCTTCTCAACCAATGGTGCCATTCCAAGATTTGTTTCTTCCTTCGTACGCTGTGTGGTGAACTTTTCTGTTTCCACCGCAGAGCCTATTGTAGCGCCCCACTCCAGTGGCCAAGACTCGAGGATTGCAAAGATAACATCATTTGTTTCCAAATAAGGTAAGCTATTCCATGTCTTCGTGGGGTCTTTTTGCATTGTTATAAAGACATGGTCGAAATCCGCTTTGAACTCTGCAAAGCTCTACAAACTAACGTATATTTTGGGTGATAACCGTGGCTTGTGATTGATCCCCATCCAGATACTCATCTCCATCAAGATCCAAAAGATCTTTCTTTCATTTACATGTTTCGCATCCTTGCTCGCCCACAGTGAAGCATACTTCCCTGCCTCTGGAAGGTCCGGCGCGACCGAAGGGAATTGGCTATCTTTTGGTAGCTCCCATGCCATCAGTACTATTGACAGCAAGAGCCACGCATAGTGGAATGTCTTGCCTTGCTCCTGTGCCTCACGATAGTTCACAAGGAACTTGTCGCATAGATAATTCACCCAGTTGAACTAGACTCCTTCAGCGCATTGGGCTGCTAGTGCAATCAGAATCACGAGCACCTCATCCGCGCAACACTTCCGCATCACCTTCCCTGCTAATATTTGCATTGCCACCTTGACTATAGGGTTGTTAATGTTGGAGATGGAATATCCCTGCTTCTTCTTCTCCAACTTGAATATCTTCTTCACAGCATATCCCCCCACATTCGGCCCATTAATGCTAGATTAGCAGCAAATTTTCAAGAATATAATCCATAAATTTCACCTTAAGTGTCTATCGCCCACTCCATTTGGCCACAATCCAACCATCAAATCATGAATAGTGACTTTAATAGTAACTTTATGATGGACTTGTGCTCTATTTCCACAGGTAGCACAACTACCTTCATGTTATCGTGGACCCTGTGACACTTCCCTCCTTCACACAATCCTGAAATTGCGTAGTTCCTCAACTCGAGCAGTGTAGTTTATAGTCCCGTGCCTCCTTTCAGCTACCTAGAGTGCTAATACTATGCTACTTTCATTTAGTCACATGGCCGGACCACCGGTGTATGGCTCCAAGTGACTGCCATTCACCTTTCCTGGGAAGGGTTCTCCATTTAACTTGACCAGTTGTACCACTCCTTCGTCGGTAATCTTCTTAATAACATAAGCCCCTAACCAGTTCATCCTAAATTTTCTGAGGAAGTTATCAAACTTACTATCATACAACAAAACTAGATCATTTACCTTAAATGTGCACAACTTGATGTGTCAATCATGCCATGCCTTTTCATGCTGCTTTTGGACCTGTTGGTGAAACCTAGCCAAAATCCTTTCTTCTTAGAGCTCATCTAGCTGTGCGGCCTCTCTTCCAGGGCTATGTGATCCATAATGCCTATGAGTGTTGCTATGCACAGACTAGGCATGATGTATTCCATAGGAATTATGGCTTCCACACCATAGACAAGCCTAAAAGGGGTTTGTCCTATCAGCGTTTTGCATGTTGTTTAATAAGCCCACAATATTGCAGGTATGCATAGGTCCCAATCACTTCGATGAGCATTGGAATCCTTGTTCAATGCATTTTCAAGCACTTTGTTGAACATCTCCACTGCCCCATTAGCCTATGGGTGATAAGGTGTGCTCTTCTGGTGATATACCTGAAATTCCTCCTTTAGTGTGCTGATCGTCTCATTTAGGAAGTGTGTACCGCGATCACTCATCAAGATCCTTATACATCCAAATCATGTTAGTACATGCTCAAATAGGAACTTTACGGCTGTCACACCTGTGTAATCCTTCACCAGCTGCGCTTCTACCCAATGAGTCAATACTCCATTGCAATGATAATGTACCTCACCCTTGTCTTCCCTTGTGGCTAAATGGGTCCTACAAAATCTATTTCCCACTTCTCGAAAGGTTGCAATGTCATTTTTGGATTCAAAGGAATTTCATCCCTCCACGATGGCCTACCCATTCTTTGACATACATCACATGCCTTGCAATATTCTTTTGAATCCTGATGAAGGGTTGGCCACCACAACCTTGCACGTAGAATCTTCTTTGCAGTTGTCTAGCTACATAATGTCCTCCCGCGGCGCCTCCATGAGCATCCATGAGGATGTTTCTTCGTTTGAACTCAGGTACATACTGTCATAATATGTCATCAATCCCCATCTTGTATAGATGCCCAGCAATGACAGAGAAATTTGTCATGTGCACCACTAATCCCTTCTTTTTCTAGACAAAATATCCTTCCGGTGTAGTTCCTATTGTTAGGAAGTGTATTATATCCTCAAAATGACCATCCGTGACACATACTACAAATAGTTTCACATCAGGCAATCCTTCTTCCAAGTTAGTAGGTTCCTCCCCTATTTCAATCCATGACAGATGATTTGGTCTTGCGTTCAATTATCCAGGCTTCACAACAACTTCAAAATCGTACTCTTGGAACAATAACAACCATCTACAGATTCACCCCCCCAACACAGGCTTATTGACCAGGTACTTCAGCACGGAGTGATCCATATACATTTTAATATAGCCTCCTAGCAAGTAGTGTCAGTACTTCTAGAGCACATACACCATAGCTAGCCCCTCGCATTTAGTGGTAGAATAGTTCTTCTCTGCTTTGGATAATATGCGGCTTGTGAACGTGATAGGATGGTCCAAGCCTTCGCCTCCATCCTATGTTAGTACTGCCCCCAGCGCTATACATGACGCATCAACATGTACATGAAAAATCTTTCTTCCAGTCCGGGAATTTTAGAATCGATGCAGTAACCATATTTTCTTTCAATATATCCAAGCTTTTCTTATAGTCATCGTTCCAACAGAATGTGACATCCTTCTTCAAAAACTTTTCCATTAGCACGGTGATCTGGACATAGCCTTTGATAAACTTTTTGTAATATCTTGTATGTCCTAGAGTGGCGCACAGCTGTTTCACACTCCTCAGTGCTTCCAAGTTCAGTATAACCATGATCTTTGCGGGGTCTACCATCAGTCCTTGTCTGCAAACCACATGCCCCAATAGGTTCCCAAAAGGAACACAAAACAGACACTTCTTGAGATTGAGCATGATCTGGTATCTTCAATAGGTATCTAGCATCAAGCACAAGCTTTCTACGTGGCACTTAACCAGCCCAAATATAGTCTAGTCATCAAAATATACCTATAGGAATTTATGAATAAATTCCTTAAATGCCACAACAACCATGCGTGAAAAGATTGCAGGCACATTCTTCAATCCAAATGGCATGACGGTGTATAGAAAACAATCCCACTCAGTCACAGAGGTTGCCTTGCTCCTATCCTCTGACGCGATTTTGATTTGGTGGTACCCAGAGAACCCATCGGTGAAGGAATATGCTTCCTGGCCGCCTACATTGTCCAACACTTCATCCGTGAATGGAGTCAGGAATGGATCATGCAAACAAGCATCATTCAGTTTTCTGAGATCCACACATATCCTTATCTCATCCTTCTACTTTTTCTCTTGCACCACCATAGGGCTTACCCAATCAAATTCTTTCATAGGCTTAATGATGCCTACCACTAGCATCTTGTCTAGCTGTAAGCAGACCTTCTCCTTGTATTTTGGATTGAGGTGGTAAGGCCTCTGCTTAACTGGAATTGCGTCGGGTTTTAACATGATCTTCATCACTCCAAGGTATCCAATTATTCCTTTCAGATCCGTAAACTTTGTAGGGAATAAGTCCTGGTATTCACAGAGCAATTCAACGACCTTATCCACCATTATGTCATCCCAGTAGTCTCCAATCTTCGCAAATTTGGGTTCTTCCTCCGTACCAATGATCACTTGTTTTGTTTTCACTGGTGCGGTTATATCAAGGTTCTCAAGTTGTGGTCCTTGATCCTTGCAGTGGTCTTTGGTTTTTAGAATGTTAATATTCCACAGATCCTCATCCTCATCTTCAACAGTTACATTATAACATTTGAGCATATGACTCAGTTGAGTAGCCCATTCAGGTTGAATTAGGTCTAAAGGATCCTGGATATCCTAAATATGGTTGCTTTCACCTCTTGTAGCACCTCATAAATATTGTCAAACCCGCCCTAAAAACTAAATGTCATCATGAATCCTTCACATAGGATATCCTAGTCACCTGTCCCATGGCGGAGCTCTGTTTCTATATACCAATTCATTGGGATAACATCCAGGGTATGACAGAACAAGTGCACCCACTCAGGTTGGGGCTTTTCTCCACAAGCCTACATCCATTTGGCTAGATGCACGCGTGGATCATTCTACCCATCATAATTATCTGTCAATCGCATATTAGGCTTCCCAAATCCTATTCTCATCATCCTCCTACATTTGCACCAATCATCAAAGCTTCCCTTGTGCGTATCCCACCATCTTGCAGGCATAGCATACAGTGCCCAGTCCAAGGCTTGGAAGCATTGCTTTTCTAGTATATCCATTTCAAATGCATCCAAGAAGGTATCTACCTCATTTAGACCATCATCATCACTCTCATAATCGTGGACTGGTTCTGTATAGCACGATCCTTCAGCAGGATCCAGGGGTATTATTACACACAGTGATTTCTTCAGAAAGATCATCTTCGCTTCTTCATATTGATTACCCCATTCATATCAGTAGCCCAATTAATTCCCAAAAGCATAGGGTAGGGATTACTATCATCCACTATCTCTATTAATTCAAAATCCACCAATGCACCCGCTCCCTCAATGTCCATGGTCACCCCCTACAGCCACCTCATGGGGATGATTTTCTACTGATTCGCCATCCTTAGCTGAATTGGAGACCATTGCAGTGTAGGTCTCCCCATTCACTCCCAAGTCTTCTTTGGTAGGACATTTGCATATAACCCCAAGTCCAAAATGACCTGATCCATTTCATACTCTCCTATTTGTCATGTCAGTCTCATCTCCCATCTCATCGTTGTTTTATGCATGCTAATTTTTCATACTACATGTGGTTCACTTGGTGTGGTCCTAACACATATATTAATGAGTTCTTGTAACCCTTTCGCAGTCTTAATGTTGCACAGTAACCTCATATAGGTTTCCAAAAAAATTATGAGCATAGAAGGGTCCATCTCCAGCTCAGGCATGTCCTTGCTTCCTGAGGTGGAGGCCTCAGTGAAGCTCTTCTTAGCTTCCATGAAGGTTTCACGAGCATGCTACAATTCGAACTCAACCTCTTTCTTTGGGGCTTTGTGAACCCATGTACTATCTTCTGGTTATTTCCCCTTGTCATCCCCTGTCGTGATCCCACTCTTGAGCACTATGTTTACGTTCAGATCCTCCTCATGTGGCTCTGACCTCATCATCTATAGGTTCTAATTCAGTGGAGGTGGTAGCGCCCCATTGTCTCATATCCTAGCTATCAGTGTAGGATAGTCTTTTATTTCATGATCAAACAACATGCAATACTTGCAAGATGGATGCGTCAGATTAATGCAATCACAGGCATAGTGTCCTCGTCCTCCGCAATTGTAGCAAATCAACTGTCCTCAACCTCTACCATGTCCTCCTCTACCTTGGCCTCATCTGCACCCTTGAAATCCCAATCTTTTCGCTCCTACATTCTGATCGAGGGGCTGTGTTTCAGCCTAAACCCTATAGGTGGGAGTTCTATCCATCATCAATTCATAGCTCCTGCAAGTATGATCATCATGTCCTACCAACCTACAAAAGTTGCAAAACAACTGTTGTGGTGCTTGTACATACTTTTGTAGCAAGTGACAGTTATCTGTGGCATGTTTTTTGGCTACCTGACAAACAACGCACCATAATACAGGCCCTACGCGAGGTCCTACTTGAGCTTCTAGCCTTAAAGGCATCGGTCCTCCCCCTACAAGGTAATTCGCAAAGACCGGGTAATGGTCTTTGTCACGGCCCTGACTCTTGCATTTCAAGCATCATACTTCTTTGCATACCTCTGGTCGAACCATCTTGTCTTGCTTCAGACCTTGCATCTCAAGGCACAAATTCTTTAGCTATGCATGGATATATTGAATTCCTAGAATAGGATCTTGCATCGGAGTCTCATGTAGTCTCATGGAAATCTCTAAGGCCTCTACCTGAGTTGTTATCTTATGCTATGACAGTGCACTTCTTAAGTGTGGTAGTAGTGAAGCCACAAACCACTCACGATGATATCCATTTGTCAAATTCATGTTGGCTTTGCAGATTGTACATTTCAACCTCTGATCTAGTTCCCAAAGCATCTTGTCTAGTGGCATCGTGATCTCCTCGAATCCTAGAATCAACTGCGCCTCAGATTTAGGCCTACTAAATTCCCTATTTAGTGTTTCCTGGATGTCTGCTACTCCAACATTCAGGTTATCGTTAGAGTACTTAATATACCAGGTTAGTGCATGATCTTACAGAGTACTAACTAGTGTCTCCTTCTTTATCTGATCATTTGTAACACCTTGAGCTTCCCATATAGCCTTCACAATGAACCAAAATTGGTCCAGGTCCTCATTTTCCAAGCCTTTGAACAAAGGAAACTTCACTGTATTTTCCATACTAAACCACAGTGGAGGTGGGGGTGGTACGGGTGAAGTTGGAGGCAATGGCAGTGAAGTCGGAGGTGGTGTGGGCGGAGGTGGTATTTGTAGTAATCCTTCTCTTATTAACCCAATAGCACTTCGTGGAGAAACCTTAGTTATCGCTTTTTCATCCCTTATCAGAGGTAAAATCAAGCATCTATACTCTGGACCCTTATTTCCTTCGTTTCTGTAAAATTTTCTGCTTCACATAGTCTCGAACATCAAGGTAGCTACATAACCCATTTTTCACACAACAACATTTTAATCCAAGTATTCAAATATTTTACATACTTACCTTGAGGTCCTTTGAAAAAGCGTCACTCTACCTTGATATTACTCACTGAGGTGTCGACCACAAATTCAATAACAAATCCTCATATGCCACGATCAAGCCAATGATCGACAACGTGAGTGATATTATCCTCCAATACTTCCAAGGACCATCAAGTTTCCACCCTCCTTGGCTATCTTCTAGCTTCATGATCCACTTGTATAGCTCAATAGGGAATGAAAAGAAAAACATCTCATGGATCTCTGTATACGGGTACTAGTCCAACCACTGTTCCTTTGCGAATCGCAGGTTTCTGTTCTCCTAGGTCACGAATTCATGGATTTTTCTATCCAACCAGTCTCCAATCTCCTTCTTAGATGGATTCTAGTGATACGGAATCACACATCTCTTATGAAGATTCCGGTCCCAACAACAGAACCATTTGTTGGCTTGAGGGGGCCTGACCCAGGTTCAACGTTAGTTAGCCAAACAAATCCCTAAACTACTAGCCCTTTTGGCATTAGCCCATGGATCACAGACTGAAGGCTCACCTGAAGTAGTATGGGGGAATGACCCTCTGCTCCACCCTTCAATACCTTCGTGAAAGGGTACAATTGGCTTTCTCGCAGCCCTAACCTGCAGCTAAGGGACTTTCACACTGCTAGGGCAGCGAACTGTGATATCTCCCAAACTAGGCTAAGTGTCTTACTTATCTTATTAATCAATCTTAGTTAGCTTCACATAAACAGACGTTCTTACTTGTGTTCACTTAACCAACACATTTACATACATTCAAACATCATATAAGAATTATAATTGAAATTCATATCCAACATAACAAGATGCATAAACAGGAAATAAAGACACAGAAATTCTAGAATACTTCTCTTTATTGATAATTCCAGATGATTACAGACTCGACTCACCCTATGCACTCAGCTACAGAGGTTTGTGAACTTAGCTGTAGAATTCAACCCTAGGCCTCTACGCACTCAGCTACAAAGCCTCTACATATGCTATGACCCAAACTTAGACTTCTACCTCAGAGCTATCTCTCATACATCATATCTCCATGTGTCTATCTTCTATTCTTCCTCTCAAGCTACTTAGAGCTTAGCTCTATTTATACAATCCCATGGTCCATGGACCATGGGTAGATCTTTTACAGCCAAAATTACATTTCCAAAATAAGGGCAGACAACCCTTTGTGACACATGGCACCTACGCACTCTGCGACCAAAAAATGCGGAGTCTTTACACTTGGATTACAAAATTTGACCAAAATATGGGCTTTTAGCCCCAAAACTACACTTGGGGGATCCCACACCCAACAAAAGCCCATGTTTAAGTCAAATTTTTGTAATATTAATGTGAAGGCTCTGCATTTTGCGGTCGCGGAGCGCGAATATGTTATCTGTCATAAAGGGTAGTCTGCCCTTAGTTTTGTAAAGTAAAGTTGATTGTAAGAGATCTAATCAAGGTCCGTGGACCATGGGATTGTATAAAAAGAGCTAAGCTCTAAGTAGTTAGAGGGTGAAAACATGTAAGAGAGTCATAGCTTTAGAGCAAAAAGTCTAAGTCTTGGGTTTTAGCATAGGTAGAGGCTCTACAGTTGAGTGTGTAGAGGCCTAGGGTAGAAGTCTGCAACTGAGTGCACGGACCCCTGCAGTTGTGTGCGGAGAGCAGACAGAGTCTGTGAACACTTGGAAGATATTAATAAAATGAGTTATTCTACAATTTTTGTTTCTTTTTTCTATCGATGCATTTGGATATTTTATGTATTACTTTCCTTTATTATGCTTAATGATGCATGAATGAATACCACTACATTGAATAATTGGACGCAATTACGAATATATGCTTGCGCGGTGATAACTTTAAGTAGTTGACAAGATAAGCAAGTCACTTAGGGTAATTGAGGAATCTACACGACGCACTACCCTAACAGTGCAAAAGTACCTGAGCCCTAGTTTAGGGCTGCGCGAAGGTCGATTGTATACTTTCGCGAAGGTAGTGAAAGTCGAAATAGAGAGTTTGTCTTACAAGCCCTATAATGGGACCACCTGCACGAAGGCAGGGATAGAAGAAATCAAACGACATCACAAGCATCTCAGGGTGTGAAACTTGGTTGCAACATCCCCCCATACTATTTCCGGTGAGACTTCAGTCTGTGCTCTGCGGGCCGATGACGAAAGGGCCAGTAGTGTAGGGATTTGTTTGGATAATTAACGTTGAACCTGGGCCAGGTCCCCTCAAGCCAACACAACTCTATTTGTTAATGTCTAAGGTTATGGCCTTATTCATACCTTCTGTAATTCATGTCTACTCATACCTTATGCAATTTCTATAAACTTTAACCATTATTAATATATTTTTAAGGTGTTTGACATAATTTATATTTCCCTAATATTTTTTAATTCTAGTTCCTTCTTTCTTACCTAATGGCTAAACAAGAATACCTACTTCTAGGTAAATTAATATTAATTACATTAAAATAATTTCAAAGAAAAAGTATTAATATTAATATCAAACTAAATGTAAACGTAAACCTATTATTAGTATACACATTAAACTAACATAATAAACGTTAAACTCATGAAACTTATTATTGTCTCATACAGGGTTGTTTCTGGATGTGACCACTATACCTTTGGGGGTCTACGAGTTGTTCTCGTCTCTGTAGACTAGGCCACGATAGGGGGATTGAATCATAGACTCTTAGTTTGCATGAATTTGCATCACTTTCATCATCAATTTAGCTACTTGTCTAAGACAAAAGAAAAATTATTAGTATTAATATCTAATTAAAATCCAATTTATTATTTCTAAAATGCTAATCACTAAATTAAATTTTTCATTGTTGGCTTAAATAATTATCTTGTATTTTTTTGTAAACTTTAATTCTTGTATTACCTGACGAGACATATACAATACATAGGATGGGATGGTGGCTCAATTAGCGTTGATCTGTTAGTTTGGAAACTAGACCATAGGCAATAATTCAAGATTGATCATAAGTTATCTAAATGAACTTGGTATGTATGATATAGTAGGTGATTACATAATAAACAAAATGGCATTAGTGCGATGAAATTGTACCAGATGAGAACATAAAACATAAAGATTATATAACATATAAAAAAACATAGCTTCTAGTTGCAACATACCCAATTATCATGTTGAAGCTAGTTGTCTGGAGTAGAACATACAAGCTAGATTGGAGGTGGAAGGTCTTTGCTAAAAAGGATGATTGCTTCCATTCTATGCATGCACTCATCTATAATATGGTAGAGTAAGTTTATATGTTCCATGCTAAGGAGAATCTCATTGTGGATTTCATTATGATCAAAGAGGACCTTGCCCATATATTCTTAAGGTGCCATCATAGATCAATGATTTGGAGATATTGATTATATCATGCTTGCAAAGTACCCAAGTATGGAACCCAATTTTCCACTTCCTACTGTCAGGCTAGGAGTAACTCCATGAATCAATTGATGATTTTCATTAAGATAGAACATCAATATATACATGGAGAAGGAGATTATTAGGTTCCATCTCCCAGTGTCTCTTCGTCTTCCAATTCCATTTATTTTTATATTTACAATATTTACATGCATTTACCTAGTCCTAAAGATTAGGTGTCAACATTCGCCCACACCCACCCCCCCCCCCCCCCCCCCCCAATCTGAAGGGATGTTGGTGAGTCCAAGCATCATTCTGAATATTTCAAAATTTTCCCTTCCAAGTGCTTTAGTGAAGATGTCTATAATATACTCATTTGTGGAACAATGTCATAGGTGTATTATTTTTGCCTCAACATGATGTCGAATCAGATGGTATTTTGTATTGATGCTCTTGGTTCGATCATGGAACTTTGGGTTCTTGGCCAACTTTATGTAGAGGTGTTATCAATCAAAAGAGGAGTTGAATGCTCTTGTTTCTCCTACAAATCTTCCAAAATTTTTCCTAAAACACACAGTTTCCTTCATTGCTTTACCTACTACCACATATTCTACCTCAGTTGAGGAATTTGTTGGAACTGATTGTTTGTGTGACCTACAGGAGACAACTCCTGATCCAAGATTCATAACATAACCTGAAGTAGATACCTTAGTTTCTTTACCTCCATTGAAGTCTAAATTAGAGTGTCCATTCAAGCTGAAGTCACCCACCTATGCATACATGATTCCAAAGTCTTGAGTTCCCTTCAAGTACTTTAGAACTCTTTTTGTAGTAGACCAATGGCCCTCAAAAGGATTTTGCATAAACCTAGAGAGGATTCCATAGCAAATGAAATTTCTGGTC
Organism: Pinus taeda; assembly: GCA_000404065.3. Classification (NCBI taxonomy): domain Eukaryota; kingdom Viridiplantae; phylum Streptophyta; class Pinopsida; order Pinales; family Pinaceae; genus Pinus; species Pinus taeda. The sequence goes on from APFE031328923.1 coordinate 74,698, forward strand.
TTGTAGTAGTTAGGTATTTGAGACTTCCTATGAGTTTTCTATACTTTTTTTCATCCTCCAAATATTTTCCTTGAGTGGATGTGATATTTAAGTTATGTTCCATTAGAGTAGTCAAAGGATTACACTCAACCATGCCAAATTTTTTCAACATATCTCCAATGTATTTCTTTTGAGAGATGAATATAAACTTTGGATGTTGGGTTACTTCAATACCAAGATAGTAGTGAACATAGCCCAAATATTTCATTTCAAAACCTTTCCTCAGTTCCTTATTTATGGATGAAATGTAGTTCTCATTGGTCCCTGTCATCAAAAGATCATCTACATACACCACAAGATATACAATTGTTTTTCAAACTTTCTTGACAAGAAAGGTTGCATCATCAAGATCATAATTTTGGAAATTGAGTTTCAGAAGATGCTTAGTTAACTTCTCATACCAGACTTGTGGTGCTTTATTGAGGCCATACAAATATTTTACAAGATTGCATAGTTTGTGTTCCTGAACCTTCACAAAAAATCCTTTTGGGTGGGACAGAAAAACATTCTCTTTCAAATCTCTATTCAAGAAAGTAATTTTTACATCCATTTGATCGAATTTTGAACTGTTCTAAGCTTCCAAAGAAAAAAGTGCTTGGAGGGTAGCCCATTTTGGTGTGGGGGAAAACGTTTCCTCATAATCAACCCCTTCCTTCTCTGTAAAACATTTTTCCACAAGCATCGATTTGTGCTTGTCAAGTGAGCCAATTGATTTATACTTTTTCTTGAAGACCCATTTGTAGCCTATTCGTTTGGTTCCCAATGGAGGATTGACCAGCTTCTAGGTGACATTCTTTGTGAAAGCATCATATTCTTTCTGCATCGCTTCTTTCCATTCATTATGAGAGGCTACTTCTTTGAAGGAAGTTGGTTTGAAATATGTAGACAAACTTATTTCATAATGTTGAGGAGGTAAATCCCCTCTGCGGACAGAGGCGATCCCTACTAGCCCAGATCGGGTCTAGCAATAATCATACAATGCTACAGTGCAAGTTCCTAATTGCAAATTAACAGACCAGTGATGAAGGCCTACCTGGATCCCAATGCTAGTGCTTGTAGAAGAGGTGGTGCTCCCATTCCTTTACTCCGGCAAATCACAATCCCCACGATCTCCGTGAATGGACACCTGTACATACAAGAAACGACACAAACACAAGCATAAAATCCAGGATATGAAACTATATATCAGTCAGAAAGGATATAAATCATCATCATTATCGCAAATAACAATAAGAGTGGAACCATAACCAATAGTCGTTTATTAATAATAATCAAAGAAGAATACAACCAAAGTTCTGACGCTAGATTCTCCTTTGGCTAGGTATTTAGCATCACATGTCTTGTAAAGCTTGTTGGGAGTAAGGACAAGCCTCTCTCTTTGGTTCTTGGACAAGAATCTCCTTGCTTGGATTTCGCCTTATGGGAATCAAGAAGGCTCTTACAGCATGAAGCTCTTGGAAACTTGACAATTCTAAATCTCTGGAACTTTGGAACTGGCTTGCCAAGGAAAATGGACAAGCTTTTATAGATGGAGGAAGGGAAGTTGGGATCATCCACAATAATCATGGGATTGGCCATATCATGAAGGAAGCTTCCATGAGAGGTGGCAACCCACTTCCTCTCTATGGAAATCCATAGCCAAACCACCCAACTCAAGATAGATTCAGTCTAGGAATTTGTTAGGATGAAACTTCCACCATTTGTTTGTTAAAAAACACCACTGATTATGGTTGGTGCGGGTGCGACTCTATGACAGAGCGCCAACTGGCGCGCCCTCTTTGGAGGATTTTCCCCATTGGTGCAAGGGCTACACTGTGGAACCGAACCAATGGAAAAAGGGTTATTTTTAGGGTTTTTTAGTAGGAGATGTCTTCAAGGCAAATGAAGCTCATGTTCAAGGGAATGTAATGCAAGTGTTTGCAGGTCATGTCACTTCTCATAGGTCCCGGAATAAGTCCTCCAAGATGCGGGAGAGGGGTAACAGGGACGGTGAAAAATTGCTGTGTAACACATAATCATAGAAAAATCCATATCAATAGGTGAATTAGAATCATCTACATCACCTCCATTAAATCTGGTTGAGCTTCTTGTTCCTAACTTTCCAACCTCATCAGGACTAAAGCTTTCGAGTGTATTTCTCAGCCATTTTGGAGGACCTTTCTGAGATGGCTTGCGCTGCTCAATTGATTGAGATGGGACTGAATCAAGCTTTAGTCTCCCAATTATGGAAATCGCATCACTCGAGTCTCATCAGTGGTTGAACCTTCATGTATAGGAGAGAGTGATTCAAAAGAAGATTCCACAGATTGATCCAGTATAAGGATCCCACCTTGAAGATGTGGAATATCATTATCAAACTCTTGAAAATAATTTGCATGTATAAATATATCTAAGTGGTAAATATTTCACTCAACAACATTGTCAGTCTTGGAAGATTCAAGAAAGATCACATCTCTAGATATTATAAACTTCTTATTCACTTGATCATAGAGACGGTATGCTTTGGAGGTATTTGAGTACCCCAAGAAGATGCATTTGCGACTCCTTACACCGATTTTGTTTCTTTAATCCTTATGTATCAAGGCATAATGGGTGGAACCAAAAACCTTGAGATGCCTCACCGAAGGAATGTGTAAATACCACATTTCATTAGGAGCCTTTTTTTTATAGCTTGAGATGGACACCTATTATTTATAAACATAACACATAAAATTTCATCAGCCCAAAAAATCAGCTTAAAATTCTTGAAAAACATCATCGAACGTACCATACTTAAGATTGTCATGTTCATTCTTTCATCTACTCCACTCTATTGGGGATTAAAGGGTGCGTTTTTTTATGTTTGATAGCATGCTGGCAAAGATGGTTTTCCAATTCATTTGAAGTGTACTATCTCCCATTATCAGTATGAATAGATCCTATATGATATTGTGTATCATTTTCAATCCATGCATGAACGATCTTGAATGTTTCAAAAACTTCAAAAAAAATTCTTCAATAAATAAACCCAACACATTCTGGTGTAGTCATTAATAAATGTCATCATATATTTATTACCATTTGCAAAAGGAACATGAATTGGGCCACATAAATCAAAATGAATGAGTTAAATTTTTGTATATTCTCTAGAATAAGAATCTTGAAAACATCGTTTGTTGTGCTTTCCTAAGATACAAGCATCACATTCCTTAAGTTTCCTAGGAATTGTAGGAAAACTAGTAACATTGTTTTTCTCTAACAAATGGAGGTTGTATATAGCATGCCATAAAATAATTGATGGAAATGTTCCTTCATCATTGTGAGAACTGTATAATTTTTTTTTTTGCACGAGTAAAGGTTCCTTGCAGCTTCAAAAATCTTTCTTCTTCTATCCCAGTCATGACAAGTGAGTGATCTGATGTTTTTTTGAACTCAACCTTTCCATCAAATATGTGAATGGAGTGTCCTTGCTCGTGGATGTGGACCAAAGATAACAAGTCTCTCCTCAACTTCAAGAGGTATCAAACATCATGTAGAAGAAAGTATGGAAGACCAGTCAGTTTGAGCCTGATGGTGCCAAACCCTGATGGCTTGAGTTTTGAATTTTTTGCAAAGAAGATTTCTCCATCAACATTGTCAGTGAATTCTTCAAATAAATATCTCTTGAAATTCATGTGGAAATTTTCTCCTCAATAAAGAAACCAAGAACCTTTCCATGAAGTAAGTGAAGTGTTGAATAATTCTTTAGTTACTCCATTGTTGCAATGTGCCACAACATAATGAGCGGACTTGGGTGCTTTTCCTTTCCTTTTACCAGGTGTTTTACCCTTTTATTCATTTATTTCTTGCTCAATTATGTCCCAAGGAATCTTACATGTCGAAGCATCATATCCATCTGTATTGCATCATATGAAATGAAGATCAAACTTTTATCCTTGGAAATTTTTTCCCCACCTGCCTCTAAAATTCGTCCTTCATCTTCCTCTTTGACCACCTCTTCCTCTAGAAGAATATTGTGCATGATTCTTCTCTTTCTGTGCAAGGTGTTCGGTTCCTATACCAATAGGTTTCATCTTTCATGATTGACAGTGGAAGGGCTAAATATGTTCATCATTGCAGGCTGCAAAGGTTCCATATTTTGTGTACATACTAGGAAAATTAAAAAATGAAAAGAGGGTATGGCTTAAAAGAATAATCAAAAGGCAAGAAAATAAAATGGTCAAAAGAATAGTGAAAATGAACCCCAAACTAAAGACCAGGAAAGTGGCCAATCAAAATGCCACTACTATCTTGTGGGAGTAACACAGTCTACAAATATTGATGCTAATCATACTTGATGGATGGCCCAACAGTCTAATCTGGACCATGCCATGTTTAAATTGCTTGTTGCAGAGTAGAGAATGGTTCCTGTCCAAACAGCTCAAGCTTGGCAGATGACTAGCTAGGTAGAGAAATGAAGGAGCCCAACTGCTTAATCTGGGTCCTTGGAAGAAATAAGGGTAGATTTAGATAGGAGGGTAGGCAAAAGAAAAAGAGAACAATCAGGGTCTGCTAATTCAAGTGCACCCACTTCAAATGAAGAAAAAATGTTACGATTACTAGGTTGGGTAAGTAGTGTAAGGTTGCAGAAGTGAAGGGCCATCACCAGTTGGCTTATCAAGGATAAGACTCATTCCATTCAGGGTATAGGCACCATGGAAGAGGTTTGAGGACATAAAAATGGAAGCATGTCTAATTTCCCCCTTTTCCCCAAACATCATTTATTAACATCCCCCAAGGACCTTGGGATCTGCTCAAGTGTCCTGTTCCACTTCATTCCATGACAAAGTACCTGGTCAAACCATGAAGTCTAGTCAAGGGAAAGAAGCCACATTTCTTGTGTAAAAATATTTACTCTCAATCCCACTCATCTTCTATTCCTAAGTTTTACTTCTTAAAAGCTTAGCATTTGCCCCTACACACTCACCTCACAATGTCATATTAACAACTAATGTATTATTTAGCTCCCTAAGCATCCCCCTTCCCTAATTCTACAAGGTCTATGTGAAAATCCCAAAAAGTCTATGTAAATACCCTCCCCCCTAGCACTATAGCTATACAGCCATCTCTTGGGGAATATTAATCCATCAGGGGTTAATATTAAGCCTCTACCACCCTAAACTATGGGTTTTTATTTAAAAACTTTGGTTAAAAATAAAAAAACCATAAACCCCGCCCTCATTAACCCTTCTTACCCCCCTTCCGCACTAAAGGTTTTTTTTTGTAATGTTTTTAAATTAAAACATTTATAAACTAACCCGAAACCAAAGTTGAAAACCCACCCCGCGCGCAATATATTTAATCGATTATTTTAATCGGTGGGTCCCCGCGGCCATAATCCATTGTCACATCATGAACACCGCCAGC
>APFE031328923.1:90401-104790 GCA_000404065.3 Pinus taeda
TTTTTTTTTTTTTTTTTTTTCAGAAGGAAAAGAAGTTGAATTAAAGGTATCACAGGGAAACCAAGAAATATAACTAGCTCTAATGGCATGAAAAAGCTTCTAAAGAAAGAAAAGTGTGGCATAATTAAACAATTATGTTCGCTAGAGGTTCCCACACCAAAATCATCTATTTCTCCAGATCTCCAAAAATCCTTGGATAATCATTCCAAGGTATTTGAGACTCCCAAACACTTACCACCTATTCGTGATCATGATCATGCTATTCATTTGATTCTAGGAAGTGTTACTCCAAACATAAGGCCTTACAAATATCCCTATGCCCAAAAGAGTGAAATTGAACGTATGGTTGCAAAAATGCTAGAGTCTGGTATAATTCAACTTAGTCAAAGTTCTTTCTCTACTCTAGTAGTATTGGTGCACAAGAAGGATGGATCATGGTGGATGTGTCCAGATTATAGGGAGCTCAAAAAGCTCACTATTAAAGATAAATTTCCCATTCCTGTCATTGATGAATTATTAGATGAATTACATGGAGCAATTTACTTCACCAAGTTGGACGTTCTTTTAGGATATCATCAAATCAGAATGAAGAATGAAGACATTCTGAAAACAACATTTAGAACTCATGAGGGTTATTATGAATTTTTTTTCATGCCTTTTGGCCTTACAATGCACCTTCTACATTTCAAGTTTTGATGAATTCCATTTTCAACCCCTTCCTTAGAAAATTTGTGTTAGTATTTTTTTATGATATACTAATCTACGACAAGTCTTGGAAGGATCATGTTCAACATTTTGATAGAGTGATCAAACTATTGGAGGAGAAACAATTATATGAAAAAGCCTCCAAATGTTTCTTTAGAGTACAAGAAGTGGAATATTTGGGTCATATTGTATCACATGAAGGTGTTAAGGTAGACACTGGAAAAATTAAAGCCATTAAGGAATGGAAAATCCCCACATCCATAAAGCATATGCGAGGATTTCTCGGGTTGAGAGGGTATTATCGAAATTTTGTTAAGAATTATGGGAGAATAGTAGCACCTTTAAAAATGTTACTAAAGAAAGATGCATTTTCTTGGACTCCAGAAGAAACAAAAGCCTTTGAACATCTTAAAAAGGAAATGTGCCAAGCACTGGTCTTATATATGCCAGACTTCACAAAAACCTTTACTATGGAATGTGATGCCTTAGGAAATGGAATTAGTGTTGTTTTAATTCAAGAAGAAAGACCCATTGCTTTCAAAAGTCATCCAATCAAAGGAAAGTACTTACACAAAGCTACTTATGAGAAGGAAATGTTGGAAATACTACATGCACTTAAGAAATGGTGACCTCACCTAATGGGAAGACACTTCAAGGTAAAAACAGATCATGATAGTCTTAAACACTTTTTAGAACAAATATTATCTTTAGAAGAGCAACATTTCTTAGCGCAATTTCTATTATCCAACCAGATTGGATAAACGAAGCAAGGGATGAATGGAAGAATGATGAAGAAGCGTAGAAACTCATTCAAAAGTTACAAGTCCCTAGTACATCTAATACATTTAGCTGGAAAAATGATTCGTTATGGTACAAAGATCACTTATACCTCTGTAATAATTCCCAACTCAAACAAAATATTCTTATGGAATTGCACACCTCTCCCTTACGAGGGAACTCAAGATTTTTTTGGGGATGGCCTTAAATCTAATATTAAAAAGTTTGTGGTGAAATATTTGGTTTTCCAACAAAATAAAGTCGAAACAATTAAGACCCTAGGTCTATTACAACCTTTATCCATTCCAAGTCAATGTTGGGGGGAGGTTTCAATGGATTTTATCACAGGTTTACCCAAGTTCGAAGGAAAGAGTGTCATCATGGTGGTAGTTGATAGACTTACCAAGTATGCACACTTTTGTGCATTATCTCATCCCTTTAAAGCCAGTATAGTTGCTATTGTATTTATGGAAATAATTCAAAAGATACATGGAAACCCAAAGATTATTGTAAGCAACAGAGATCCCATTTTCAATGTAATTTTTGGACATAATTATTTTCTTTTTTTGGTACTCAATTAGCTCATAGCTCATCTTATCATCCTCAATTTGATGGGAAAACTAAGATAGTTAACAAATGTTTGGAAGCGTATCTTCGTTGCTTTGTATCTGATAAAAAAAACACAATGGGTTAAATGGTTGCCTCTGGCTGAATGGTGGTATAACACTTCCTTCCATACTATAGAAAAAATGACACCATTTATGTAACTTTATGGATATCATCCACCATCCATCACATCATATTTAAGAGAAATTATAAGGTTCAAGCAGTGGAAGATCACATCGAGCCTCAACAACAAGTTATCCAACTCTTAAAGGATAACCTCACTTTGGCATATAATAGAATGAAACAATAGGCAAATCAACATCACAGCAAAAGAAGTTTTGATGTATGCGACTGGGAATTTCTAGCTACAACCATACAAATAAAAGTCCCTCAAACAAGCTAAGAAGGATAATAAATTATCACCAAAGTATTATGGTCTGTAAAAGGTGTTGCAAAAGATTGGTATTATGGCATACAAATTGGAGCTTCCTATAGCTTCCCTAGTGCACCCAGTTTTCAATGTTTCATGCTTAAAGAAGGTTATAGGTGACAAGCTCCCAATTCAAACAATATTTACACAACTTAACGAGGAAGGAAAAATCATGTTGGAACTTTGAAACATTCACAGAAATAAGAAATCGACAACTACGAAATCGATCAATTTCAGAGTATATCATCAAGTGGAAGAAATTACTCGCTGAAGATTCCACGTGGGAAGATGAGACTTTTATACAGAAGAATCCAGAACTACTCAAGCATTCACGACAACACTTTTTTGAAGGAGAGGGGCATGTTAGGTCCCTATAATACTAGTGTATTCCCTTATTATTATTGTCATTGTATCCCCTTATTGTTATTGTTGTGCCCATGTTGTCCCCATATTGTTATTATTGTGGCCCATAGAAGCCCACTATTGTTATTGTTGTGCCCTTACATTATTATTGTTATGTCAGCTTTGACTATATTGTGACCCCTTAGAATCCTATACATAGAAAGGAGGTCTTGTCATTTGTATCATAAAATAATTGTTCATTTGTGTAATGTAAAGGAGGTTCCCCCCTCGAAGAGGCTGATTTTGAAGTTGTTGTTGTATCTTTTATTTTATTTTGTGAGCTGGTTGCATAACACAATATCAACAATATCATGCTAGAAAACTAGTGGTATGTTCTCATGGTACCCATCAACCGAAGCTTGGGCTTGATTCTAAGCATGAGTGTTGTTGTGAGAACCATGGATTCTAGACCCCCTCCCCCTCCCGCCTCCCTCCCCCCACAAAAAAAAAATCCCTTTAGCATAGCATAATGTTAAAGCAAGGGACATTATAGGCGCTTGTGAAAAGGTAGGGGAGATATTTCCATTACGAGGAGAGGGTGTAGGGGTGGGAAAGTGAGTAGGACAAGCACAAAATATGGTGAGATAAAGAAGGGAATGGCTTGCAATAAATAAAACCTAGAAGTATTGAATGTAAAAAATCAAACCAAAGATAAACCATAAATAATACCACACTTTACCTGAGAAACATTAATGCATGAAAATAATGTATACCTAAGAATTCTGATGGTGAGAAACAATTAGTTCCTTTAAGCTTGAGTAAGCATACTTGATTGTAAGAGTGCACCCAAGCATGTGGAGGGGACTAAAACAAGAAGGTCTAGTCCTTAAGTATTCTTGGTGACTCTAAGATTATCCCTCAAGAATTTTCCTACTTGCCCAATGACCTTTCTCTTCCTCCTCACATAATTCACTCTCTATAATGGGAACATTTTTGAATCTCTTCTAGTTTTATGCATTGGTTTAGAAATGACATTAATAGAAACCCTCATTCTCTATGGATTTTTTATTGTAGTATGAATGTGATGTGACTAGTGTCGACACAGGTGAAAGTGCAAATGATGCAAATTCAATGTGCTCTTCATTAGTTCCTTTAATTGATAACTCTCTGGCCACATTTTCATCTTTCATTTAGAATGAATCACATGTCATAATGCTAGCTACTCCATAAGAACTCAAGATATGTATCCTTTCCATTGGTTTGTTCTACCACATAGGGACACTTGCATCATGAAATTATGATCTTACTAGTGGAGATCGAAGAATTATTAATGAATATGAAGCCGTAGAGAGGGGGTTATTGACTACTACAATTGTATTCTTGAGGAAACTATAACATGTTGTGTTTACTTTGTCAAACCAGGGATCATTTTTTTATTTCAATGTTGTGTGAAAAATATATGCAGGCGAGAGATGCTTTCTAATACTAGTTATCTAATGGTCGTGTCGTTAAGAAATTAACACATACAAGTTCAATAACACTAGAGAAATCAAGTATAGGAACTTGAAATGATTCGGTACTGGCACCAAAATCTAAGTTAATTACAAGCTTCACACTGAGAAATAAACAATGAAATCACCACCTAGAAATTCAAGCCCTATCTTATCAAACTAATATTTTTCAAGTAACAACTCAACCATAACCATCACCAAATCATTCTATGAGCAACATGAGTGAGTAATTAATGCTAACTCAATCACGCATAATAAGAAACAAATCATCAATGAACCATGAGCTAGATCATACTACAAACAATGAGAAATAACATTAAGAGAAATAGGAAATGAACCAAGCTATACTTCAAACACTTAAACAAGTATCAACTCTAAATCACACCATCACCAAGAATCCATAGTATCCTCCAAACAACAAGAATGTATACCAACTATTGTTAAATTACAACTATTCATACAATCAAAACATAAATGTAACTCTAGTATAGTTCAATTAATCTAACTAACAACAATGTTGCAACACCTGATTAGTAAAGGGGTCCCTTCCTTCACCAATCAGGGATGCAAAATATTTTTCATGACTTAAGACCTTAGAAAGGTAAAAGTTTCATAATATATATTATATCAAAAGTAGTACAACAATCTTTGATATAGTCTCCCAGCTCTAAAAAATAATCAATATTCCCAGTAGCCTCGAAGGCACATGAATTTATACAAGTCAGATGAGTAATAAAAAAATTGAGAATAAAAACTAACCAATACATATTAAGAAAATAGTTTGTTACATATATCTTATGTTGTTACATCCTTGGTTCTAAAGAAAGTAACTTGTTACAATATGCTCGTAATTATCATAGCGGCTTCAGATCCTATATGTTGTTAGGTTTTCCTTTTGTCACTTTTCCGCTTGAGCATCGGTCAAATACCAGATTCTCAAGCTCCAATAATGTAATATAAGCAACATGTAATGGTATTACAAGTAAAAACACCATAGTAACAACATACAAAAAATTCATGTAACAATTCGCGCCCTTTAATAATCTACAACCAATCAAACATACTTCCTCAGACCAACACATAAGCATCCCAAAACTAGGCAGGGACTACTTAACAATCTAAATTATCACTTCATAACATGTTTTTATAAGTTCCACCATTTCTTAATCAAAACATTATAATGAACAAGATATCGTCACAAAAAGGGACAACATAGAGTAGCTAAGGTAGTCTCATGTTTAGGGAAAGGAATAACAAAAGGAACAATTTGAGGGCTCAACATATCCACCCAAATTACTCTACCTAATGTCCTGATGTAGCCAATATTCAGTCAAGGTCCTTATTTTCTCATGAATATGTATCATTTAGAGTGCTAAGTTGATAACCTTCCTTTTTCTCTTCCCCAAGTGCCCTAAAACCGACTACCACTCTGATTTCTGCTTCCCAAAATTTTTCCACCTTTATTAACTCATACATTTCCTTATATCTATCCAAAGGCAACCAAATCAAAAGGAAGAAAAAATTCAAACCTATCTAGTGAGATCTCCTTTGCTCTATACACCACAAATACTTTTTAAAATTCCCCATGGCTCTAAGAATATTGAAATACCCAAAAGGTTCTCTAGTCCTAATACGAAATGTGGACAATTCCAATCTCTTGTTAGAGCCTTGCAGAGCATCAGTGGCCACATCATCAATAACCTTCACACATTACTCTATTATCTATGCCTGGAGTCTCACAACTATATTTGCAACCTCAGGTCTCCTAAAAATAAAATTTTGGGTCTAAATACATTCACATGCATTAGATGGGTCTACCCTAATTCTGAGTTCACAAGTAGTCTAGACACATTCCACATTTTCCTAGGCTATCTTCCATTTAACCTGATGCACAAGATTATATACAAAATCTTGTCGCTAAAGGTCTCCTATGTAGGGCGTAGGATTAAATTTATTTTCATAAGGAAGAATAAAAGCATGAAGATAGAATTCACATAGGGAATATGGAGTGGAAGTATCAACTTCATAAAAATATCTCCAGAACGTCTTTGCATATAAAAATTGATAAGGTTTGTCTTTGATAATAGCTATAATTTTAAAAGAAATAAATTATTCCTATAAGAATAAAGCATACATTTGTGATGGTGGTCAACATCCCAACAATTCTTAGATGAGTGCTCATATCTTCTGCTTCTTTCCCTTCAACTATTGTAATTTCTCTTGTGCACTCTAGAGCTTTGTCTTATCTTGCTCCCACTTTCTTTTCTTCATCCTTTGAAAAGTAAAAGCTTCTACTTTCCTTTCTTCAAATTCTCTAACAATTTGTTGATGTTTTCCCAAAGGAATGGTGTCCTCCTTATGGGGCATAGAAAGAGTTCTCCATTTATCACACTCTACTTGTAACATTACAAAGAAATAAGAATCAGAGATAGATGTTTATTTCCCTTCTATTTGTGTAGATCTCTCTTTGTCTAGTACATCTTGTGACTTTCTTCATATAAAATAGGGTTTCTTATTTATATTTAGTTTCTTACCAAGGGTACTTGATTTCACCCTTCTTACTTGACTTTTTAATACCTTAATTAATTGTATTAGTCTCTTATTATATTTCTTTAAGCTTACTACTTGTCTCACTAAGGAAGATGGTTTCTTTCCACTTCACATGACATTTTTCACATTATGCTTGTCCTCTTCATTTCTCATAGAATCCTCAAAACCGATTGGTTTTCCTATGGTTGCCCCCAACGCTATAACCACAATATCAACTTCCTCATCCTCATCAATATTTTGGACTACTAGCACATCATCTTCCCCTGTGACTCGTTCATGTGTAACAGGAACAATGTCAATATCCTCAATTATGCCAAGTTCGAATGCTTCAATCATGGCTACTTCTGTTAGCCTTGGTATCATTTTATTCATTCCCTAAAGTTGTAATATTAGATCCTTTATTTGTTACAGGTTCTTGTGTGATTGACACTCCTTTTTTCTTATTCTCCTATACTTGGTTCCTGTGTGATAGCTGTAGGATTCTTGTGTAACTGAAATTTATTTTTTTCCTCATTTAAATTTGGTTCTTGTGGATCAATTCCAATGTCCATCTCTTCATTTGTGTCAGGTCATTATTTTTCTAATACTTCCTTTTTCTCTTCCTCTGTAGCTAGTTCTTGTGTGACAATTGCAGGATTAAATTCCTCAATTGTATCAGGTTCTTGTGTGAATGACACTTATTCTGTTTCTTCCTCTATAGTTGGTTCTTATGTGACAGTGGCAGGATAAGCTTAATTTTCGCCTTTCACACCTTAATACATCTTCTATTCCAACTAGTATTTATGTGGTTGGTTCTTGTGTAGTAGCCACATTTCCATTCTTTAATTCAATTATCACCTCAACAATTTCTTTATCAATTTTCCCAGTTTAACTAACCCCTGGTTCTTGTGGAATAGGTTCAACATCATGTTTTCTCAATATTGGTGGTGTAACTAGAGGTTTTATATCAAATCCTATCAATCTTGTTCTTCTCCTTGGTAAAAAGGCTACAAAATCCTTGATAGGCCTCTTTCTTTTCCTAGAAGGAGCTGATGATTCTACTAGTTCTTTTTCAATTATAAACGATCTACATTCCTCCTTAGGAGGGTTACTTGGATTATTTACCTCAAACTCCACCAAGGGTGGTGAAATGGGCATGTAAAACTTCTCTTCATATTCAACCTCCTTAGGGTCATCATCCTTATCACAAAACCCTTCTTTATTCTGCACAGTCTCACTGGCTTCCCCTGCTTCCTCTTCACCATTTTCTACTGTCACTGATTCACCCAAAAAAACCCAAGAGTTGTTCCCAAGTTTGTTGAGTATCCTTCAGAGCTTTAAGGACTAGGAGTTTCACTAACCCATGACTTTTTACTGTCACTGTTGGGTGCTTTGAACCCCTGACAACGTGAGGCATGTGTTGTAATGTTTTCAACAAAACGTATGGAAAGTATATCAATTTATTATGGTGTAGATGTGATAAAAATTTCAAATGTTAAGTGAATATTACCTTATATCTTCCTTCACAATTCTAATAATATTGTACAAAGTTTTGGGGAAATTAATTTATTAATAAAAACAACCAATCACCTAGCCATTACTTATCAACTAGACGAACGTCTTTTTGTTTCAAGCCAATCTACAAAATATATGCAAGAAACTACCAAAGATTAATATTAGTTCTTATATGAGATTCTAATGATGACTTACAATTACTTCTATTTATTAAAACAAGTTTATTCTATGCACACCCTTAAAGAAATCTATAGTTGACAAAAACCAAATAAATGCAAAAAGTAAATCAATGAAAACAAATATGGTAATAATTTTATCTCTATTTAAAATCACACACACAGAGATATGAATGCAATAAACAACTAAAACTAAAGACTAAGTAATAGTTGTTGGGCCAAGAAAAAGGTACGTTTTCTCCTTGTAAATAGCTTTATTTAGCATTCTTCTTGACATGTTTATCTTCGTTTTATGGATAAAAGTAGAGGAACCAACAATTGAAGTGGGGTAAAACAAATTAGTAACAATTAGATAAATCTAGGCATGGAAAACTAACTTTTACTATCTGTATGTGCAGAAGACGCAGATTGGATGATGGTTGTTCAATCGACATAACAACAACAACCTATAAAGGAAAAATATAGTGCCTGAGGCAAAGCAAGACAACAGAAGACCAGGAAGACCAATGCTATTTTATAACAAGATTAGATCGAGTGTTGCAAAATCCTAAGGATCCCCTGATCCTTAGGATTCACTTCTATCTATTTACTTTTCTAAATGTTATATAAGGCCGAAAGGTGAACTGAAAAGGAGTTCAGAAATTCATAGTTTGCAATTATTCTTTTTTGACATATAATTTCATCTTGGTGATGTTCTAACTCCGTTACTTATTTTAAGGAAGAAGACTATGTTTAATTCATAATCATATTTTGAGAATCCAATAACAGGGACTTCTGGAGACTTTGGGCCTAGTCAAGAGAAGATCTACTGTTTTACTTGTGTTATAATCCTTTCTGTTTATTCTTTACTATTTGTTATTTTTAAGTTAATATCATTTTTATTACCATGAGGATTGACGATTCTGATTTACGTTTGCTGATTCAAGACTTAGCCATGTGTTACATATGCGTGATGCTATTTATTGAATTCGTTATGTTAGTTCCAACATTAGATCATTGTTCATTCTAAGTAATGTTATCATAGATTTCAAAGATAGAATTGATTGCTTGTTGTTCAATTGTCATAGTTCTCTTTCATGTTCAATGAGTTAGTTTCAATTTCAGTTAAGATTGCCAAGTGTGATTCTTTGTATTTGTATTCAGATTCATTTTCTTTCAAAATAGGTTAAGTAGAATTGAAAAGTGTGTTATGAATTTCTTCCAGAGTTATTTCTTTCAAAGTTGTTTGTGTTAGTGTCGGTATATTCATCCCTCTGTCAGAGATCAAATCCTCTTGTCACATCTCATATTAGGTGTCCTGCCAAGTCATATGCATTCCATTAGGCACATGGATCATCTGACGAGAGTGGTTTTCCTCATGTCCCTCATGTCATTTACCTGCTGGTTCATGTTTGTTCATTAAAAAGGCATATACAGTCTTCCTTTTATCTAAAATTGAAAAAGGTTGTCTTTAGGGTTTCATTGTCAATTAGGTCAGGGTTCCATTAGGGTTTCGTCAATAAATGCTTCAAAATGTCCAATAATTACCAACAGGCCATGAGAAGGTTTCAACATCAATAAATTTCATCACCAAGTGTTCGAAATTGTGTTTTTCCTCAAAACTCTGTTTTGAGGAAAAAACTGAGTGTTTAGCTTTTATTGCACAAAAATCATGAAAATTTTGTTTTCTTCATTGTAAAATTCCTTCATCTGCACCCTGGTTTCTTTCCTTAGACCAAAAAGTTCCAACACCTACAAACAAGCAAAGCTCAGGGTCATTTGGTTCACTATTAAACTTAAAAGAAGTGAAAAATTCCAAAAAACAGAGTTTAAAGATAAAGTCATTTGTAAAACATTATGAAAGTGGGTTTCATGAGCCAAAATTTCAAAATCTCTTTGTTTATAAGCTATTCCTTCATTGGATAAGTTCATTTGCAAAAGAGAAGCAAGACAAAGCAATTTTGGTGAGTGAGTGTGAAGTTTGGGTGAAAATCGCACTAAGTTACTCGGTGCGGTACACTGGACAGGAGGCGTGGCGCATACAGCCAGCGCGGCACACTGGGCCTCAGTATCCAGTGTAAAATAACAAGGGTGCGGTGCATTGGTGAGGTGCGGTGCATTGGGCGTGTTGCGCGGCACACACATCCAAGGGGTCCGAAAATTGTCAGAACGTCCTCCAATCGCCAAAAACTCACAAATTTATCTTGTTTCAAGTAGGTAGAGCTCCACCTCTGTTGATTATCTGAGTTTGGTGTTATGTTATGGTGTGTGTTAGATGGTGAGTGTGTAAAAAACCAATCAAACCCTACCATTTGTAATTCTTCAAACAAAATTGCTGCCTAGGGTTTTAAGGACTGTTTTGCCACCAAGTTTACTCCCTTATCCATTTTTTCCATCTGATTCCTTTATTCCCTAAGTTCCCCTACCCCCTAAATTCACTAATCCCTTATCCTAAATTCCCTTTTCCAAACTCTCAATTGTAAATCCCCAAACCCTAATCCTATAATCCCAAAACATACAACATTTCCCTAACTAAAATCTATCCCAACAGTCCCTTAATTCTCCACTATTTTTTCCTCCCCTTATAGTCCCTCAATTCATTGTTTTCCCTTGATGAAAAAACAAAGTTCAAACACATCATCGAAGGCAGTCCAAGACAGATTGACATATCAACACCTATTTCTCCATGGCATCTGCTTCTTCATATGATTTTGAAGAGGAGACCCAAAGTGACTCACCTAGAGATGGACATGCACCCAGGAGGCCTCATAGAGGTGGCAGACATATTAGAGAAGAACCAACCACCCTTGCTAAATTGCAGGCCTACCTGTTAGTGTCATTCTTTCCAGCCTTCCTACAGTGATCAAATATGCTCTTACAAAGTGATTTTGATGTGTCAAGGTCAAATTTTGTCATTTCAGTGAGTCTTCAAGCAAAATTTGGTCACTAGGCATTAGGTCTAGGGTTTGGTTTCATTCTTTTCAAAGTTTCCCAAATGTCAGTCTATGTCAATATTCAGCTGAGTCTATCATCAGTCAGAGGGATGTCTTTATCATGTCAGTGTCTAATGAGTCATTTTACATCTTGTTCATGCTTCAGTTGTGCCTTGGCAAGTTCATTTCCCTCTCCTAGGGTTTTTGAAGCCAATTTCTCTTGGACGGTCAAATCAATGGCAAAACTTGTTTCCTGATGTTCATACACCTTCCCCTATCCTTAATGTACCTTATCAAACACTTCCCATCCCTTAGATCCGCCAAATTCCTCATTTTTGCACAAACCTAGTTTCTAGCTACAACCTGGCAATTTTCTAGGTTTGGCCTGTGATTTGCCCTTTTGGACCCCTTCCCCTCACTCAATCTCTGAGATTCCACTTTCCCCTGCTTCCTAACATCCCTCCCCACTCCCAAAAATTTCCCCCAGAATTTAGAAGCCCCCTATCCCCTTCATTTCGCTTCATTTCGACCAAATTCCTTGTTTCACACATCAGGGCAAGTTTCACTCAAAAGTTGTTTCAGAGCAGTCAGAGATGAATTTTGGAAAACTTAGAGAGGTTTTTGTTCAAAACATGCCAAGGAAGAAAAACCTCCTTCACTTTTTACACAGGTGTCATGGTTTGAGAGAAATGTCAAGAATACCGTTGCCTCGGGAGAATCAAAGGCACCTCTGAAGTGACCCTGGGAAAATCAATTTTTCTCCTAGATTGGTTGGCAAAATGACTTTATTGATGGGTAAAATGATAACTATACACAAATATATTTCCAATGAGCTATCATGAGCTCAATTTGGGGTTGAGGAAGGCATTCAAAAGTTGACTGCAACAACACTCTTCCTTGAGGCAGTCTCATTTGGCACGTTTTGACCAGTCTTGGGAGATTTGATTTTTGACATGTCAAATCAACTCCAAATTGAAAAATTCCAATTGGTTTAGAAAGTAGACTCAAATACCTTTCAAACGAGCCCACTTTTTCTTACTTATGACATCGGAAAGGCCTTCAAACAGAGCTACCAATATGCGCGACCTGTTGAGAGGTGCGCGACCCGTCAGAGGCTCTCCCACAGTGCAAAAATACAACGTGCGCGACCCGTTGGGAGGTGCACGACCCGTTGAGCTGTATCTTTGCAAACTCAAAACAAATTTGCTCAAACTCCCTCCAAATCATCAAATTGCTTGAGGTAGGTTCTCCAAACTTGAAAATGGTTGTTGGTTATGTTTAAAGGACATCATGAATGGGTTTAAAGATCAAATTGTGCAAGAGGAAGAGGCTCCATATGGCTGCAATGTGTGATTATTAAAATGTGCTAGGGATTATTGCTGTTCATGTTTTCTCCCTTGTAATTATTTCCCTCTTTCCCCTTTCCACTTCCCTTGTATTTCCATGTAATTTCCCTTTGTTAAATTGTAAAATAAATACAAACCCTACCCCTCTCCCTAAACACTAAAACTCAAACCCTAACCCTACCTCTCCATATGCCCATGTAAACACATGAATTTGATGATGCATTTGCAGTGATGTTTGCAATATATTCCCTAAATTCCCTGTTATTCATATATTCCCAATTCCTGGTGTAAAAGGTCCTTCCCCTAACATTTCCCTCATGTTCTTGTCCCCTTGAAAAAGCATAGAGTTCAACACTTTTTGCAGGCAGCGAAAGCAGTTCAGTTTGTCCACTTTGCTCCTAAACCATGTCAGAAACCGAAACCTATGAGCAAAATGATGACCATTCATCATATACAGAGGTTGAGGTACAAAGGAGGTCACATAGAGGTGAAAAAGGTGGTCATCATAAGAGAGAGGAGCTCACCTCTTTGATCGATTTGCAAAGGTGGATTTTACAAGGCAAAAATGAAAGTGTTTCAAAGGCGGTTGACCGAGGCTCTTAGGCGGAATAAAAGGACCAATCCACTCCGTATCTTGGCAGAGGCATCCCTCAAAGATCATGGCACTCACTAGCATCAGCTATAGCACAAATCCCAAAATTTTTTGAGAATTTTGGGTAATTTTAGATTTTTTTGGAAATTTACAAGTTTTGGCTTCTCAACGGGTCTCACCCCCAGCGAGACCCTTTGTCCCGGCAACTCCATTTTACAAAAGCTCAGCATTTCTGGATTTGTCATGAAAAGTTACACTTGCTCATCCATTATTAAGAAATTTCATCAAGTTTTGGGCCTCCAAAAGGTCAAAATACATGAAACATTTGACTTTCTGCCCCTTTTCTGAGTTGCAGACGTAGTCTTGGGAGAATTGAGTTTTGACTGGGCAAATGACCTCCAAATTCAAAAATTTCGGTTGGGTGGGAAAGTAGACTCGTAGACCTTTCCAACGAACTATCCTGCACCCAATTCTGATACCGGGAATGCCTCCAAACAGAGCTCCAAAGTGTGAGACCCGTTGAGAAAAGGTGTGCGACCCATTGAGGAAATGTTGGCAGATTTGACCAGTTCAGCCCAGAAATTCCAGTTTTGACCTTTTTCGACTTTCTGAGGTTAATGATGATCTTAATGGATGTAACTGTGATGCTTTTTGGATACTTTTACTCTTGTTTAACTCTTCTAGAAGAATTTCTCATGTAAAGGGTAAAAATTGAATGTATGAACTGATTTCCAAGTTTATAGAGGCAAGTTGTTTTGACTGCCTATTTTGTAGTGCTTAGTTTAGAAGTTGTTCAAAATTCTCCTAGGATAGTGAGATCGACCAATGAAGGCAGGGAAAGAGGTTAGATCATCTATATTATGTACTTTCTTACTCATTGTGATGGTTGGACTCTTGAGAGAGCAGTAGCTCATTGTATTATCTCTTGTATCTCTGCAATTTTTGGCA
>APFE031328923.1:104866-153558 GCA_000404065.3 Pinus taeda
ACTAGGCATTAGGTCTAGGGTTTGCTTTAACTCCTTCTAAAGTTTCCCAAATGCCAATATATGTCACTATTCAGCTGATTCTATCATCATTCATAGGGTTTTCATTATCATGTCGGTGTCTAATGAGTCATTTTACATCTTGTTCATGCTTCAGTTGGGCCTTGGCAAGTTCATTTCCCTCTCCTAGGGTTTTGAAGCCAATTTCTCTTGGACGGTCAAATCAATGGCAAAACTTGTTTCCTGATGTTCATACACCTTCCCCTATCCTTAATGTACCTTATTAAGCACTTCCCAACACTCAGATCCCCCAAAATCCTCATTTTTGCACAAACCCTAGTTTCTTGCTACAACTTGGCAATTTTCTAGGTTTGGCCTGTGATTTGCCCTTTTGGACCCCCTCCCCTCAATCAAACTCTGAGATTCCACTTTCCCCTGCTTCCTAACACCCCTCCCTACTCCCAAAAATTTCCCCAAAAATTTACAAGCCCCCTATCCCCTTCATTTCACTCCATTTCGACAAAATTCCTTGTTTCACACATCGGGACAAGTTTCACTCAAATGATGTTTCAAAGCAATCAAAGATGAATTTTGGGAAACTGAGAGAGGTTTTTGTCCACAACATGCCAAAGAAGAAAAACCTCTTTCAATTTTTTCACAGGTGTCATGGTTTTAAATAAATGTCAAAAATACCGACGAGAACGAAGGTGCTCCAAGGACGGTTGGCCAAAACACAAAAACGAAGGAAAACGCCCGATCCACTCCAAAATTTGGCCAAAGCCTCTTTAACTGAGCATGGTACTTGATTGGGGACTCCCAGCCCAAATTTCAAGAAATTTGGAGAAAATTTTGTCATTTGTGAATTTTTTATGCCAATTACAGGTTTTTCCCGTGGAATGGTCTCACCACGGGTGAGACCATTTTGGAGGACTGCTCGGAATTTTGAAAACTTGGCATTTTTGGAAAGGGCATGCAAAGATAAAAATTACCAATACTTGGGTGAAGCCTGATTTTGAGATTTGAGCCTCCAAAAGCTCAAAATACATCAAAAAAATGACTTTCTGCCCACTTTTTGAGTTGCAGAAAGTGACCTTGGGAGAAATGGTTTGTGAGGGGGCAAAACAACTCCAAATTCCGAAATTCCACTTGGGATGGAAAGTAGACAGACCAAGCGTTCCAATGAGCCATCTTGCACCTGATTTGGACCAGTGGAACCCACTCAAAAGTTGCTGCAAAGGGGCGCAACAATTTGAACAGGGGGCGCGACCATTCGAGCCAGCTTTGCCAGAATTGACTTTTTTTGTCAAAAAACACTGTTTTGACTATGGTTGATCATTTTTACTTGTAGATGATGGATAAATGTAATATTTTCATGGCACTTTGACATATTTTATCTCTCTTTACCCTTCTAGAAGCTTCCTTGATGTAAAAAGTGAATAATTAATGCATGAATCAGTTAGCTAAGTAATAGAGGCAAGTTGTTGAACTGCCTATTATCTAGTGCTTAGTTTGGAATTAGTTCAAACTGCTCCTAGAAGGATGAGCTAGACCCCTAGAGGCAAGGGAAGAGGTTAGCTTGCCTATATTATGTGTTTTCTTAGTCATTTTGAGAGGTTGGAAGGTTGGACTCTTGTGGGAGAAAGCTTTATGGTATATTGTACATCTATCTCTGCAATTTAGAGAAAAGGAAGGCCAGGGTTTTGCAGACATCATTGTGGATTCTTGTGGATTGTTGTGTTGATGGTGTGTTCTCTACATGTTCTTGTAAGTTTGTTTATGTATTCCACATCTCTCTTTTGCTTCTATTTGGACAGATGAAGTGGTAAAGTTTGAAAACATGCTTTGACATGCTCAGCTTTTTAGGTTGTTCAAAATTTATGTTTTCTGCTATCTAGAGAGGATTCAAATGGTTGTTTGCCCTCTTTAGCTCCTTCTCTATCATCCCTGATCATCCACCTCAGATTAAGGCATCAGCGCTCACTCCTACCTTGCCCCAAAGACCCCCCTGCAAAAACTGTGCTCAATCCCCGCACCCTGAATTGCACTCCCTCCAATTGCCACCAAAAACCCAAAAATCTTTAAATCAACCCCCCTTATCAATTTACTAGCCTAATATCTTTGATCCTAATTGGTCAGTTTATCATATTGAAAGATCTACCGAATCTGACCCGAGAGAGCCTTCTCATACCTCGTAGGGCTAGCTACGAGGTGAAATGGTTTGATGTAGCCTTGAGAGTTTGTCTATCTCAGCCTAGGTGAATTCCAAGCGCTAACACTACCCACTTGCTATCTCTTGTTTCTGACATCAGTCATGTTATGAATTTTGTGAGAAGGTTGCTAGCATTCAGTTTCATCATGAGTTGGCTCGTTTGTTTGTACTGCATTTACATGGTGATCAAGCCACTCTAGCTAGTGTTACTTTCACATTAACACCATAATCCATTTCATTAGCAACCGGTATTCCCAACATTGGAGAGCCATGGAACAAGAGATAGAAAATGGACTGGTAGTATTATGAACCGTACATTAAGCCTGGCTTCTTGAGGCAGCTCAAAAGAATGTTTCCCTTTCGGTATATCAGAGATGAATATGCTCCTTTAATGAAATTGATAGCTGTGAGGGCCAGTTCTCCCATTTGTATGCTTATCATATTAGGCTGCTCATGCATTTTACCCGAGTATGGATGATGAACAGCCCTTACTTCATGTACCGAAATATCAAAAGGATGACCACTCTAGTACAACCCAAGACTCCTCAGTAGAAATATAACAGTATTTATCATTTTTCTCTTATTAAAATTGTGGTTGTTCATCAGCTTGGCTTGCAGGGCATCACTTGGGATGATTTCATATCTCGTGAGTTTTTTAGAGCTCCTTAGGGACCTTCAGAGACTTTGCATGAGACAAGTGGAACTTCTTATCAGCACGAAGGTCATGAGACACACACTGCGACTGTGTCGGTATTTATCACTTATCAGAAGGGCACCAGGTAGTTGTTCGCAGCAGCAAAGCGAGTGTTATCTCCACCCGGGGTGGAAGGGGCCTTGCTTCCGTCATCAGCACCACAGGTTCAGGACAAAGGCAAGAGGCCAATGCAGGATGAGGGGCCTTCAGGTCAGTGGGACTTTATTCTTATTGGGGATGATGATATAGAGATGGGCTTGGAAAGCAAAAATCTTAGAGAGATCATCCAAGATTAATAGACAGAAATCAAAGCCTTGTCCCTCAACTTGGAGAGGGCTAAGTGGATCATAAAATACTTGGAGCAAAGGAATAAGAAGCTTGAAGAGCAGCACATGATCATGGAGTTACAAAACATTCGGGAGAACTGCCAAGCTGCCCAAAGAAGGAGGGTGGAGTTCATTTCACTTGAGCAAGAGATCAACGCCGATCGAGAGTCTTGGCTCAAGAGAGTCAACATCCACTTAGAGAGACTACTAGATAATGCCAACAAGGAGAAAGACTTGTTGAGACACATGGCATTTCATTACATGGCGTGAAACAAGGTTTGCAAGGCGTGAATAAGGAATTTAAAGGCAAAATTGAAGAAGGCTTCAAAGAGGCGAAAGGAGCATGATCGACTTCAGATAATAGCTGAAGCATCTTTGGCTCAACATTGCTCTTGATAGAGAAGGTCCAGCCGAAATTTCAAAAAACTTGGAGCAATTTTTGCATTTTGGAAATTTTTTGCATAAAAGACAGAGTTTTCCTCCCTATGCGCCACGCCACGTGGCGCTCGCTTTTGCTAGAGGGCTCCAAATCACAAAAAAAATGCATTTTTGGATTTTTCATGAAAAATTATGCTTGTCTACCTATGGCCAAGAAATTTGGGCAGGTTTTGAGCCCTCAAAGAGGTCAAACACACTCAAAAAATGACCTCACTGCCCATACTTTGACGCATAGGAAGCCATCTTGGGAGATTTGATTTTTGACAGGGCAAATGAAGGACAAATTAAAACATTCCATTTGGGTTGGAATGTAGATGGACAGACCTTTCCAACAAGCATACTTGGAGCTGATTTGGACATCGGGAAGGCCTCCAAACGTGGGCCCAAATAGGCACGGCGCATAGAGGAAAAATTGCCAGTTTGACCCAGTTTTGCGCTGGTTTTCACCCAGTTTTGCCTAGTTTGACTTTTTCACTTTCCTAATGGAAAATTTATGATGTAATTTTATAAAAATTGATGGATCATGATGTAAATATGTTAGATTTTTACTTGTAAAGGTAGATTCATGAGTTTAAAGGTTGTTTGAAACTAAATGAATCAGTTTCCTTGTTTCTAGAGGCATGCAGTTGTGTTGCCTAGTTTCTAGTTCTATGTTTAGGATCAGTTGGATCAGCTCCTAAACATGTGAGCTCGACCCCTAGAGGTAAGGGGGAGCTATGTCTGTCTATATTATGTTGTTTTACAGTCATTAGCATGGTTGGACTCTTGAGAAAGCCTTGAGCTTCATTGTACATTGACATCAGTATTTTGGCTAAGGAATTAAGACCAGGATTTGCAGCATTCCTGGGGATCCATGTGGCATTTGTTTTGGTACAGTGCTTTCTTATGTCTTTGTGAATTTATTCATGTGGTATATGTATCATTTCTCTTTACTTCTTCTCAACTAAACAAACAAGAGTGTAAGTAGAATACATTGAGAAGCGCAGTGCTCTACTTGAAGTTTGCTTTAGTCTTTTAATGTTTTCCACTGTTTGGAGAGGATCCATGGCTTCCCTTTCCCTCTTCAACTCCTCCTCATTCTGATCCATCCACCTCATTTGATTTATAGTGCCAAATACAGTTGCCTACCTTGCCCCATCGAAATCCCTGCAAGACTGTGCCTCATTCCCTGCACCCAAAATCTGCCTTTCCCTTAGAGCCCACAAAAACATCATTTTATCAAACAAACTCTTTTACATCTATACCTAGCCTAAGATCAGTAGCTATATCAGTCATCTCAAGCCCTTAGTGACCATATTTAGCTGAGATTGACTCGGAGAGAGCCCTCTCCTGACTTGGTAGGGCTAGCTACCAGGCTGAGCGTGGTTTGATGTGGACATAGAAGCTTACCTTTTTAGCCTGAGGTAAATATAAGCTCCAACAGTTTGGATTGAATTTAAAGAGATAATCATTGGCAATTTTAATGATTCCAATTTCTTTCATTATCAATTAACCTCTGAATTCACTGCATATATAGTGTTGACACTCTTGAAATAAAAAGACTTTCCATGGGTCGATAATTAATTTAGGAATTAACTTTGCTTCTAAAAAGACATCTTAGTGCACCAACATTTTGGCACCATTGCCGGGGAGACTGTTTCAAAGTTATTTCCTTTTATATTGTTGTAAAAGAATTGGGTTTTAAAAACAGGAGGTAAGAACCTGTGTAACTAGCAACTAAAGTGCTTGCTCACCAGCCCTCTTTTTAGAAAAATCATAGAGGTTAACTAGGAATAGGTTTTTTTATGAATGACTAGGAATAGAAAGATAGAAAAAGATCACAATCCCCCACCTAAATCCACAGAAACCAAGGGATCGGTGAACTTTGTGAGAACAACTTTTATAGACAAAATCATAAGAAAAGCAGAGTCTCAAGCATCAGTAGGATTTTGGACTGTATCTAGGAAGAACCCTACTATAATCCCTTAGGTAGAAGGCTCACCATCTGTATCCTATGCTGAGATTCAAATACAAATTGGAGGATTTGAATAGAGTCTTCAGGTTACAGAAAATTTACATTCTAATCCTCTTCAAGAGGGAAAATCGTGGAACTTAAGAGAAGGAGAGGGAGAAACTAGTGGAACTGCTAAGGTAAGAACTTAGTTGTCTGAACAAGGATCTCCTATGATCCCAAATCTAGGAAGTTCTGTGAAGGAAACTCAAATTGTTAATCCTCCCCTTACTCAAATAGCACCCCTTGAAATTCCTTAATGATATTGGCACATTTTTTACCAAATGGAAAATCAGCCACCTCAAGGTCAAACCTCGACATTGGAATACCCCATAGTTGACCAAGTGGCCAATTCCCCTATGTAGGCTATTCCTTTGCAAAGCATCCCAACTTTTCATGGGATGATCACGGAGGATCCTGATGCCTTCCCATTCGAGTTTGATGTCCTCTATGGAGGGTATGACTACACCATTGACCCTCAAAATCTTAAATTGTTCCCTTCTACTCTGAAAGGAGAAGCTTTAAGATGGTTCATGGGTTTGAGCGGATGAACTATTAACTCTTGGGATGACATGAAAACTTCCTTGCTCATAAGATACCAAGACTTTTCCAAGACTAGGGAACTAAAAGATGAAATCTTTAAGATCGTTGCGAAGGATAATGAAACTCTAGAAGAATATGCCAAATGGTTTCATTATAATTTGCAGAGATCTCCACACACCAACTTACCAAAATAAGTCCTAAGAGTTATCTTAATTAAAGGAATGAAAGAAGAATGGATAGAAAATCTAAATTTAATGGGGAAAGGAGATATTTCTCAAGAATATTATGATGAAATCGTTCGCTTGTGTATCATGTGTTCGCGAGGAAGCATGCACACAGGAGTAGGAAGACAAGATCCTATGACTAGCGGAAGAAAACCACATAGTGGAGGTGTAACACGAATGGAAATCGATAACCTCCTGGAAGATTTCAAGATGGACATCCTGGGCACCCTCACAACGTAGCTAGACATCCTACGGTTTAAACAGAAACAAGCCTTAATAGAACAGAACTTGGTCGTTTTCTACCCACATTGTTGGAAGAAGCACAACCAATGGGAGTGTCCATTGGACATGGTTCAGACATGCACTATCTGCACCAAGGATCACACCACTGAACAATGTCCATCACTTTCAAGGCTAAAAGTAGTTTTCAAGTAAGCAGAAGAAGAGGCAAAGACAACATATTTAATGAACCAACTTCGACAATGGAAGGCAAAACCTACAGGTATGTCATAAGACATGTCCTAATTCTTTCCTTCTTCACCATTTAATCAGCGACAGAACCCTAGGGCAGCATGGCAAGGCCAATCACCTTACTCGAATTGGAAATCCCAGCCATTCCCTATGACACCTTGGCCAACTCAATCCTTTCTCGGTAATGGCTGGCCAAATTCTCCTTTTACTCCTGTTTGGCAAGGTAATCCCTATCCATCCCAGTGTCCTACCTCCACTTCTCAAAATCTGAACTGGTCTACGAATTGGAAGCGACCTTTGGGGATATCCAATACACCTATGGGGATAGGTCCTCAACCTCAACCTACATTATCAGCTCCATATCCATTATAGAAAAATTATTAGCCTCTTCTGCACCCTCAAATGCCAGCTCAATCGAATCCAAATCCCAATAATAGACTGATTCAACTGGTGCAAATTATTGAAAGCTCAAACTATGAGATTGAACCAAAAGAATGTAATGAACTTAGATTGAGTTCGGGATGTATCATCATTCTTGAGGAAAACAGGGACTAACCATCAATTGAGATAGAAACCCCACCTGTACATATACCACCAACTATGATTGATATAGAAAAAAACAAGGAGAAGAGACAGATCAACATAAAAATTCTGAGAAACCCATAGTCACTTCTCACCCATTCCCCAAAAGGTTAATGATACCTAAACCAATTGTTTATCTAGATTTTGATATTGTAAGGGAAGTAAAAAATATTTGTATTAAAATTACTCTCCTCTAGGCCATCCAATATATTCCCATTTATGCTAAAACAATTAAAGGGCTATGTGTAAAGAAGCCTGTGAGTAAAGCAAAGACTTCACCCACCATTCATGTTGTAGGGACCTTATCTGATTTACTCTTGGGAGGGGAAACTTCGGTAAAGTATGAATATCCTGGGAATCCCATAGTTATAGTTCAAATATATGGTCACTCCTTTCCCAATACACTAGTTGATCTAGTTGCAACCCTTAACATCTTAACAACAGAAACTTGTCAGACACTTGATATTACAGCTCTAGAACCAACTACCACCCTACTAGAGCTTGTTGATTGTTTGGTGGAAAGTCCTGAGGGAAATTTATACGATATTATGGTTTCTGTTGATTCATGAGAGTATCCAGTAGATTTTCTTGTCATAAACCCAAAGAGTCGATTGGATGGGCACCCTCTAATTCTAGGCTGACCTTGGCTGGAAACAATCAATTCTTATATAGGTTGTCGAGAGGGAAGAATGACTATTGCTAAGGGTGATGCTGTAAAAAATCTTGTTTTATATCCTCCTGCCAAACCAATTCTACCCATTATAAAAATATGTAAACAACCACCCGCATACCTGGAACAAAGCATCCGTTCACCACTCACAGTAGAAGAGGCACTTGAATTCAAGGATCAAACTAAATATGATGTTATCAACAAATTTATCAATCAGCTAACTAATGTGAGCGATGTAAAATGTCAAATGTTAAAAGAAATTCTTAATAGTGAAGCATTGGAGGATCCTTTGAAGGATACTAATGATCATCATATCTAGATGACTATTGTTCATAATAGCAAGCCTATCGAAATTGAACCAGGCAAAGTTTTAAACATTAATGATAGCTTGGACAATGATCAACAACAAAAGCTCATTCAGGTCTTGCAAAAATATAAAGGGGATTTTTCCTGGGATTATCCTGACATGAAGGGTATAGACCCACTATTGTGTACACATCACATCTACATCGAAAAGGATGCTTGTCCTATCCCATAGCCTCAGTGGAGATTGAATCCGCATCTCAAGTACATTGTAAAAGAAGAGCTATAGAAGCTGTTGGATGTGAATTTCATTCATCCTATTTCAGATAGCAAATCGGTCTCTCCATTGGTGGGTGTTCCCAAGAAAAATGGGAAGTGGTGCATCTATATGGATTATCGAGAATTGAACAAGGCAACATAGAAAGATCACTTCCCTCTTCCATTTATTGATCAATTCCTTGATACTTTGGTAGGGAAGTAGTTCTTTTCCTTTCTAGATGACTTCAACAGCTACAATCAGATTCAAATCGCCCCTGAAGACCAAGAAAAAACAACCTTTACCTGTCCCTGCGGTACATTCGCTTATAGAGTGTTACCATTTGGCTTATGAAAGGCCCCAACTACATTTCAAAGAGCTATACTCAACATTTTTTCTGATATGATAAATAAAGGACTTGAAGTTTACATGGATGACTTACTTTGTATGGAGATGAATTTGATCAAGCACTACAAACATTAGAAAAGGTTTTAGAACAATTCATTGCTACCAGGTTGTGTTTAAGCAATGTCAAGTGTCACATGATGATGACCGAAGGCATAATATTGGGATATTATATTTCTATAGCAGGGATACAGGTAGATCCAATAAAAATACAAGTAATTTTTTTACTGCCTACACACTGTACTCAGATGGAGGTATGTAGCTTCCTAGGATATGCAGACTATTATTGCAGGTTTATCAAAAAAATTTCACATATTATTGCGCCTTTATATGCTTTAACTGGAAATGTTGATTTTAAGTGGTCTGACAAATGTGACACAACTTTTACAGGTTTAAAGAAACTAATCTCAATGACACCAGTATTATGTGGACCAAACTGGGAGCTAGATTTTCACATATCCATGGATGCATCAAATATAGAAATAAGTGATGTCCTCAACCAGGAGGACAGAAAACCTTATGCTATATATTATATTAGCAAAAATCTTACTGTTGTTGAACTTAATTATACAGTAACAGAAAAAGAATTCTTAGCTGTCATTTATGCCATAAACAAATTTAGACATTATATAACTGGCTATCAAGTTTTTCTGTATATTGATCACTCCACCATTAGGTATTTAGCTAACAAAGTTATTACAAATGGTTGAGTGACTCATTGGTTATTGCTTTTGCAGGAGTTTGATATCACTATCAAAGATTGTTCAGGGAAGGAAAACCCAGTTGCTGATTTTCTTTCTCGAGTCCCAAAGATAAATGATCCATTAGCACTGGACGACCAATTTCCAAATGATCATTTGTTTGTTGTAGTAGTCAAGTTGCCATGGTATGTAGATGTAGCAAACTATTTGGTAGTGGGGAAGCTACCCAGGCGTTTGATAGCAAGGGAAAGGAAACAGATCATCTAGCATAGTGCCCGATTCTCTTGGATTGGCGGATATATTTTTCGCATAGGGTCTGATATGTGTATACGTAGATGCATTCGTGAGGATGATATTTATGACATCCTGAAGGCTTTCCATGATGAGCCCTGTGTGGGACACTTCACAGATCATAGGACAGGGAATAAGGTACTACACATGGGCTATTATTGGCCCACTACTTTTAAAGATGCTAAGAAATATGCCTAGGCTTGTGATAGCTGCCAAAGGATGGGTCAACTTGGCCAATTTGATGAAATGTTGCTACATCCCAAACTGGTCATAGAACCCTTTGAATGATGGACATTGGACTTTGTTGGACCATTTCATCTACCATCAAACCAAAAGGCCTACATAACGGTTGCCATAGATTATGTGACAAAGTCGGTAGAAACAGTAGATTTGTCAAGAGCTACAGAAGAAGTTGTAATTAACTTTCTTTTTGGGCTATTTGTGTGGTATGGTTTACCGTGGGAAGTGATAACATATGGGGGAGGGAAATTTGTAGGACATAGGATTATAGCCACTCTCAGAAACCACCACATTACACATATAATAACTTCCCCATATCACTCACAGGTGAATGGGCAGTTTGAAAGCACCAATAAGGTCATCGAAGCAATTCTGACCAAGACAGTCTCAACACATCAACGAGACTGGGCTGCTAGACTACTAGAGTCCTTGTGGGCCTATTGCACAACTTAGCGGAATACTACTAGATATTCTCTGTAACAACTTGTGTTTGGAAAAGAACCTATTTTTCCTATTAAATTCGAAATAAATACTATAAGAACGGCTCAGGAAGTGGGACTGGATCTAATAGAAGCCCAAACCAAGCAACTTCAATAAATAAATTAATTAGATGAGGCTCAACTACTTGCTCTATAATGGACTATAATTATTCAGTAGCAAAGGGAAAAGTGGCACGGCAATATTATAGAAAAGAAGACATTTCAAAAAGGAAATTGGGCAATCCTCTACGACTCTAGATTCCAAGACTTTCCGGGAAAGTTACAAACAAGGTGGCTCGACCCTTATGAAATTCAGGAAGTACATAACAATGATACTCTCACTTTGACTACCATTGATGGGTCTGGCCATTCTTTCAAGGTGAATGGGAATCAAGTGTGCCTTTATCACAAACCACTGACCAAGGAATCTTTCTGCCAACAAGTACATGAGGACCCCACCATGCAAAGCTTAGTTGCATGGAGTGATGACCCGGTAGATTTTCTCTCGTAAAATTGTGTCTTTCTTTAACTATATATATATATATATATATATATTTATATATATATATATAGATATATATAGATAGATAGATAGATAGATAGATAGATAGATAGATAGATAGATATATTCGATTGATTGCAATTCAATTAGGCATCACCATGTAAATATGAGGATTTTTGTTGTCTTTAGGTGTTTGGTAAGTGTTGTTCAATCAATTGAACAACAATTTTTGTGTTTTTGTGTTGTTTTGCAATCAATTGAATAGCCCTGATTTTTCATTTTGTGTGTATTGTTTAATCGGTAGAATGAACAACTGCGATTTCTCTTTGTTGTTTCATTGTCGATCATTCTTTTTTCCATTTTTCTTTCTCTTTTATGTTTCAAATAAAAACCATCTAGTTGGATTTGTGCCTAAGATAAAGAAAAACAACAATGTTAATACCATTATGACATATAAAACATTTTGATGGTTATCTTTATTCAAAAGCTGACATGGTGCATCTCTATAATGACTGGCTGAATATCTTTTCTTTGGACACATCATAAATTGATTTATTATTTTAATACAATGTTGGTTTATATTTCACACTTTTAAATGGATAAATCCCTTTGATATGATGATATGGGGGTAAAAGTATAAAATTTTACTGGAATTTTTTTTTTAATTCTTACACCATCCCTGACTCTTAATGAGTAAATGATCCTCCCTCTTTTTACAATAAAAGCATCAAAATATGAAAATATGAAAATGCAACAAACATTGTCTTAAAGAGGATAGGGGGTCTCAGTATGAGCCAGCCTACCAGGATCATAAGGATGTAACAAGTTACATTCCACTTTGGCCACCAAACCAAGGTAATGACCTTCTTGATAATTAAAACTGTAAGAAGGACAGGGGGTCTCATCACGAGCCAACCTGATCACTTTGTTATATCCTAGTGAATGGAACTATGATTATCTGGTCACATGCAAACATAGTGGTCTCTTTATGGAAAGAAAAGAAAGAATCATCTACATACTAAAGAAGGACTCTGGCTCATTTGTGAGGTTAAAAAGCAACCCTGTCGAGGCTATGAATACCTACTGGTAGCAGTGGCTCTGATTGTGGTATTAGAGTACTATGTGACACTGCCAAATGCTCTCTATTCTAATACCACCTATCGATTCGTTTCTTAAGGAAATTTACCATTTGAACAACATTCCTAAAAAGCCAACATGCATGGTAACTTATATTTTATATTCATTTTATCATATTTTTCCAATCACTTTAATGACACTCATTAATACTTATCACCGATCATGCATTTTTTACTAATACCACTTAAGGTAAAAATATTTTGACATAATGATTTAAATCTCTATTTTAATTTACAGCAATTTCAAATCTCATGATGTGTATTGCTTTAATTGCCTTGTTGTATATTGTGCCACTTTTATTGATTGGTTGTCTGCATTTGTGAATTATTGATTCTTTCTCTTATTTTTCCCATCTTCGCAGACATGGACACCCTTTTCTCATTGGAGGGGGGATGGTCTGCATATGACTAACATGTGTGACATTTTATGGATAATTTGTATGATAATTATTAAACTGATTTCTGATTAAAGGATGACACGATGATTGTGTATGTGTAATAATTATCAAAGTATTTCTGATTGGAGGAAGGACGACAACCATTATGGATAGCATGAAGATTGCTTATGATCCTACATCAAATATTGTTGATGAGACAAATGACTTGACTGTATCTGATATTATGTTGGCTTGTATGGGCCTGACCTAGGTTCAAAGGTGATTTAGCCAAGCAAATCCAAGTACTACTGGCCCTTTCGGTAACAGTCGGCAGAGCATGGACTGAGGTCTTACCTGAAGTAGTATGGGAGGGTTATAGAACTGGGTTTTTGCACCCTTGGGATGTCTGATGAGCTTCTGGAGGTCGGCAGTCTGACCTGTCACTACGTACAGTTGCGATCCTTTCGTGACCTGTGATGTGGCTTCTGCGTAGCCCTACTCGGGGCGTGACCCATATAATACCCAAGATCCTTGCTAATTAACCGATTACTTAACTTGTGTGTGTAAGATTTATGGTTATTACAACATATTCAACAATCATAACAGTGCACGAAATACATAAATGAATACAAACATAAAGAAGATAATGCACAACAAATACGCCAGAATAGGAATCAACTTCTCTTCTATTAATCTTCAATCTTGCTTACAAACTCGACACCTCCCTATGCACTCAGCTACAGGGGTCCGTGCACTCAGCTGTAGACTATACTAAACCTCTGCGCACTCAACTGCAGAGCCTCTTCCTATTACTATGACCCAAGACACTTAGAATCCTATTCTAAGCTTGAACCATTCCTTCGCTACTCATTTTATCTTCTTTTTTCTTTACAACTTAGAGCCTCGCTCTATTTATACAATCCCATGGTCCATGGACCATGGTTAGGCCGACATGACTTTACATTAGATCCATTACTTTAGGGTGGATAGCTCTATGACTCTGCGCTCGCAATTTGCTGAGGCTTACAAAACCTTTGACCAAAACTCAGGCTTTGAGCCCCCAAAACCTGCTATGGGGGGATTCCATGCCCAACAGATCCCCAACACAATCATCATGACTCGTCCTGAGTCACTCTACTGGTGCGGGCGATCTTGGTACAAAACCCCTCCAATCGATCATGTATCGTGCGTAGGTCCGTAGCGCATGGTTCTGTAGTTTGCTGGATTTGTTGCCCTCTTTCGGTCAAAGTCTCACTGTTTGGGGCAAATCCTTGTCTTAAGGCATGCATCACCTTCATCTATGTGATCTTTCCTTCGATGTCTGCAATGATGAGGAAGGCCTAATCAATCCAAGGTTGGATGCGTGCTTTAAGGATTGCCTCTTTCTACCATGTGACATCCATATGTTCCTTCAACACCTTCGCCTGTTGTAGCTTTGTAAGCTGCTGGGTTAGGACAACTATCTGCTCCATTAGACACACATTTTCATACTGCACTTGAAGCTCTCGCGCCTCCATTTCTAGGCGTTGTATGTTGGGCTCCTCATGTAACGAAGTGAGGACCACGAAGGAATCTTCCAACATAGCAGTGCAGTTCTGTACTACTTGGCTTACTTCCTCCAGTCCTTTTTTAATAGTGCCAATGCACTGTTCCCTAACTTCCAGGGGCGTAGAGGACTGCGCCTTTACTCGTAGCTTGGCAATCTGAAGGTTGAGGTCCATTTGTACCCTCGTTGCTTCCTCCTTTGCCTTGCAGAATCCACTGGCTAATTTGTGGGTATGCACTCCAACTGGTAGGTCTGATGATTTCTAGCTCTGGAATGCGGCAACGTGCTTCCTCTACCATTTGCTCCAACTGTTGATTCTGTGCAAGCACTTCATCATGTTGTAGACTAAGCTACTTAATGTTGATTCTCTATTCACTGAGCATCTGTACATATGTCCTTCACTAGCACAAAGTTTTGTTGTCGCTTTGTCCTACGGCTGATATTATATATCCCGTGGAAGGGCAACCAAGTTTAGGCCAATTCCCTTAATCTTGCCCATCATGGCTCTGTCCTCCTCATTTTCCATTGTTAGCACTCTTGCTGGTAGCACTATGGTGTTGGCCATTTTTGTGCACAGCAGCTGCTCCGCTGCTAATGTACATGCGGCACCGTAGCCAGCTACTGTTCCTTCATGTGGGGGCCACACATGAAGTTCCCGCAGCTGTGCCCTGAGGACCCCCAACACATGTTGTTGCTCCTTCATAGCTTCTTGGAGTGCTTCTTGGGTGACCTCGCGAATTGTGTCATTGATGTCATAGAGCTCACCCTCTGTTAATGTAATTGGCTCAATGTCCAGTTTGGAAGCCTTGGCCTTCTTTCGTGGACCTGACCGCTCCATGACGTGTAGCCGTTTTAGTTGGGTGGATGTCGTGCTTGGGTCTGCACCTTCTGCTGTATCTGGTCCCTGTCCCGTGGACATGTTCTGGCTCCCTTCCTCCTGTGTCATGGTGGCCCCTGTTGCTTATGTTGTTGCTACTCTTTTGGCAGCCTTTTCCTGTTCTGCGGCTACCTTTGCTGCTTTGTGGGTGGCCCTTACCTCCACAGCCACTTTTACGTTATGCCTCTGTTGGGCCAACTTTGTGACACACAACTTGGTTGTGTCCTTCTGCTTCTATGCTACTGTTCTATCCCTTTCTACTAGATTCAGGACGTGCCACTCGGGAGGCCATGATTCAAGCATGGAGAATATGGCATCATCCATTGCGATGAAA
Organism: Pinus taeda; assembly: GCA_000404065.3. Classification (NCBI taxonomy): domain Eukaryota; kingdom Viridiplantae; phylum Streptophyta; class Pinopsida; order Pinales; family Pinaceae; genus Pinus; species Pinus taeda. The sequence continues at coordinate 120,458 of APFE031328923.1, forward strand.
GGAAGCTTGGTCCAGTTCTACGTCAGATCCTTATGTGCCGTGATATACACATTGTGCATATTCGCCTTGAAGTCTGAAAAGCTCCATAGACTATTGTACATTGTAGGGGGTACGCACGGCCTCCTGTTAATCCACATCCCGATGCTCACCTCCATGAGCACCCAAAATATTTTAGTCTCGCAGATCCGCATCGCATCCTTCGTAGCCTAAAGTGACACATATTTTTCCACCTTTGGCAAGTCCTATTCAATATGAGGGAACTGACTGTCCTCAGGCAATTCCCCTGTCACCAATAAGATGGACAAGAGAAACTATGCGTAGTGGAAGGTCTTACCCTGCTCTTGATCTTCCTTGTAGTTGGTGAGGAATTCTTCATAGAGGAATTTGGCCCAGTTGAATTGGACCCCCTCAGTGCATTGTTCTTCCAGTGCAACGATCAATGCTGGTACATTGTCTCCTCGGCATTTTCCCATCACCTTCCTGGCCATCAGTTGGGTGGTGATGCGCACCCGTTTGTCTTTAATGCTACTGATTGCATAGCCTCTCCTCATTCTTTCCAATTTATACTTCTTCTTCCTGGCCTCTGCGAGCGCCAAATCTCCACTTTTGCTAGCTATCTCTGCACGGTCCTGTCCCTTACAGGGAAGCTTGGAAATCCTATGGATAAGCTTCGCCATGATAGGAATAGGCTCCTCCAGCCATAAGTACCCATCATGCAGCAGGCAAAGTAGCTGCTTGATGACAAAGGTCGGTGATCGATGTGTAGTGGAAGTGTAGAATCGATAGTAGGTGGAGTAGCCCGGCCTTCTCCACACCGTGCAGCCATTTCTGTAGCTCTAGCACTATAACTAACCCCTCCTTGCACTATTTCATGAGGTTCTTAGTCTCCAAATGTGGGAACCTTTCACTATCTATGAGGTCCTAGTCTTCAAATTTCATCGTGGGTATGTAGCCTAGGACCGAGCTTTCAAACAAAATTCCATCTAGGAGGAGCAAGGTTTGGAGCACGCTCTTAGCGGCATCCAAATCATTGGGTACTTTAGCTTTCCCTTTCCATGGAGGAACGTACTTGGGCAATTTTGCTACAGTGTGAACCAACTGGATGTCTTCTTCCATTTCTTCATCCACCTCTATCTCATCTACGAGAGTTTGGAGGTCCTCCTCCCCATCATCTGTCTCAAGGTTGATAGCCTTGCCCTTTTCTTCCATGGAAAGTTTACCAAGTTGTAGATTTCGCGAGGACATACGGACTGGTCTCACTACCTATTTATCCTTCTTGGGCCTCGGTGTCCGAGTTAATTTCAGAATTTCTAGCGCATCCCCCACCTGCACCATAGGGCTCTGTGCAGCTTCCTCGATGGTACTCTCTACAAAACCGACACCTCTCCTGGTAGTGGTCATCTCGTTTGAACTGTCTGTGGTGGTTCATGAACTTGGGGACTCAAATACCGCTTGGCACTCAACACTAACTCAAATATCAAACGAACCAGTGTTGTCTTGTGGCTAGCCTTGGGAGTTTTATAGCATCTTTTGAATTTGAATTTAACCATTCCCCCCCTTTCTGAGTCATTAATGCATTCTTAGTGGCAGATCATGCCAAATCTAGCCCTTAATTCGTGTCTTAATTGACCACTACCCGCTCCTTTTTGCCTTAAATTGGACATCTCATCATCAACAGTGACGCCAATGGTTACTTCCCAGTTTACCCATGTGGCAGTGCAGCTCCCTGTGTGTGGGCGCGAATCTTGTACCATGTTGATTCTGCACACACCTCCCTCATCGCGCAATTCCCAAACAGACTCTTTTAGAGTCTCACGCTCTCTTTTAACTGTATGGAGCACTGAGACTATGCTCCCTATGGCTAGTCAAGCGGTCACACCATCTGTGTGAGACTTCAATTCGCCTTCTAGTCTAGTCCATGGAAACTCCTCACTTACCCTTGCGACAGTCAGCACTGCACGTTCTACCTTATGTGGTGCGCTCCCTTGGTTACTGTGGTTGGTAAGGTGTGGTCGTAGCCATGGTAGTAGAGTCATAAATTCTTGGTGACAATCTTCCAATGCAGTGGTATGGCTGTCCATATCTCGCCTTGTCATCCTTGGGTTATCAACGAGACATGCTTGCACGATCTTGTTTTCTAGTTTTCTGATCTTAGTGTCCATCAACATGATTTTCTTCCTCAATCATAATTGACCTTCTTTGAGTTCACGAAGTCCAAGGTTCCCTCGCTGAATGGCTTCCTGAATCCTTATATATTCGTCCTCGCGTAGCCGTGTGATTCCTTCGTCCTGGTCGTCGCGCATTGTCCTGACTATGGGAGTTATTACGTGTGGATTCCTTTCTTCCAAAATTACAGTTGTGACTCGATTTCGCATACTTGGAATCATCTCCATGCTCAGGTTTTTGCACATGGTCCTATAGGCCCATCGAACCACTGGCACGCACAAGTCTCAGTCAGTCTGTCTCGCCTGGTGAACCTTGTTCAGTAATCTGTGCACCCTATGAAATGCCTCATCATGGAGAATCGGTAACGTACGTCACCTTTCCTACTTCTGTAGTTTATTCTGATTCTCTAGGTTGGGGGTGGTGTGCACCTGTGCAGACTGTACAACATATGTCTTTACCCATCGGGAGAGGTGGGCGCACACATTGTTCCGCCCCAGCTGATTGGCTTTCGTTCGAAGTTGGGGTTTTCCAAAACGTAGGTGCATCATCCTTCTACATCCGTGCCAGTCTTCAAAAGTTTCTTGATGCGTACCCCACCATCATGTGGGTGTTGCGTGCAGTGCCCACTTCAGTGCATCGAACTACTACTATTATGGTATTGCCCTTTCAAATTTGCTTAGAAATTCATCCATCACTAACAATCCATCATATGTCAGCAACTCCCTTGCCTCTATTGTTACGCAAGGCAATGATCTAATCATCATGTTGCAGTTCAGTGTTGTTACTTCGTGTAGCCAATTTTGCCATCGCTGTATCTCTTCATCTACATCTGAAGTGCAGGAGCTTTTGCGCTCCCACGAAATCCTTCCATCTGCAGTTGGATTCACCCAATCCTCTCCTTGGGCAGTTATCTTGTACATACAATTGAGATCATCATCACTATTTTCATCGCACATCGGTTCAGTGTATCATGCTCCTTCGGCTGGGTCTAGTCGTACTACTATGCATAGTGACTTTTTCTTAAAGATCATTTTGCACTTCTTCAGATTTATGACTACGTGCATATCGATAGCCCAGTCTATTCCTAGTAGCACGGGATAGTGTTATAGACATATTTTGGCACATCAACCCCAAACTGATGTGTTGATGTATTAGAGCTCATCAACCCATAAAAGAGTTGTTTCATACCCTAAAGAAACTTATTCATCTTAATACATCATTCCCCAAAATTTTGATCTCAGAAATCATCTAGAAAGTGCCTAAACTGAACCATACTAACTACTACACTGTCAGGATGAGATGCATACTGACTGCTACACTGTCAGGGTGTGATGCATACTATTTAGGCCTTCTATAGGGTTCGATGGGTGAGGATGGACAAATTTCCAGGACAGTTTGTTAGTTGGTTGCTCGTGGAATCTTTTAGAAACTTCTCTTGTGCCACTTGCCTCTCTGAATTCTCCCAGGGATGACTAAGGGAATTAGGAAACCATCTCGAACTCCCCTCTCTTGTGGAACCAATTGTAACAAGTGGAATGACACTAATCAATCTCCATGGATGACTCACACCCTTGCAAACATCTATTAAAGGATCTCCCATCCAAGATATCAAAAGGCTGAATTGTTGTGAATTGCAAGTGTTGTTAGTTTATGATTGGGGAGAGAGCATTGTATTCTTGTTGATGTGTTCTTGCTAATTCATGAGGTGAAGAAGGATGGAATTGGATCATACAACTGGGTTGTAATTCTCCGTATTATTAATAAATTTCTTTAATATTTTTCCCAATTTATTGTGTAGTTGTGAATGCTTTCACTTGTTCATTATATATCTGATTCTATAATGTTTATGTTGTAATAGATCATGATGCTTTGACAATTCTTTGTTGTTGTACTTGTGCAAGTACTCTCCAAGCGTGTTAAGTATAGGGAGGAGTTATGGGATCTACCAAAGGAGAGAGAGATCAGATAAGGGATCAAGCAAAGTTCCAGGTTGGTTTTCTACTATCTTTCTCATATCTATTACACATAGGAAAGATCATTGAATTGCTTTAAACTATTGTTTCTAGGGTAGCTACCAAACCTAGAGGGTTAGTTGTTCAACAAGACACTAATTTTCCCATAAACAAATTGGCGACTCCACTGGGGAAGCTAGATGTTTGTTTGTTGTTATTGTTTGTTTTATGTTCAATTTTATAAGCTATAGATAGAGTTTGAAGCCAGCCAGGTATCTTTCGAATTTCTCTTGCTCTGCAATTGCATAGTAGATAAATGTTGCTTCAGTCAATCTCTGGTTTAGTTTATGAATTAAACATTTGACTTGCAAACACATCTCGATGCCCTTTTGGTAGCTCAGTAACCTCATAGGACATTCCATAATACTTTGCTTATCATTGTTCATCAAAACCAAGCTTAATCCATTGAAAACTGCTTCATATTTGAGCCAAAACACTTTCAGAAATCGCTCCCTGGACCATCGCACTATCTTCCACTGTGACTCAGTATGCATCTCACTTCCTGAATGGGCAGGGTGAGATGCATCTCACCCTCTTCAAAGGCCAGGTGCAATGATCATATTGTTGTCTCCAAAGGCCAGGTGAGATGATTGACTGAACTCAATTTCCCATCTAGGAGTTGAGGGTTTTTGACTTGTTTTCAGATTTGTTTGTTTGTTTTGCTGAATATGAACAATGTCTCTTCACTTAAGCTGACTTATATCACTTAATTCAACCCCACTTAGACTAGTATTGTTAAATGTTTCTTATGTATTACTTTATCATTTACAATCTTCAGTCACAAGTTGTTTTTCTTGTTGATTGGTCTTTGTCGAAAGAAGTGTTGTAAAGTTGTTCCTCTTTCGAATTCTGAATTGTCGTAAAGTCTTCATTCATTAAAGATCAATTGATTTATATGTGCATATGATTTGTCTCTTCATTTAAAGTGTCATATTTCTTCATCTCTTTAAAATCGAAAGTGTCATAAAGTCTTCCTTTTCGTTTAAGAGAAATTGTTGTAAATTGTCGCTATTATGAAAAGAGATTTTTGATCATTTGTGCATTAATTTCCTTTCTATATCATTCATATTAAGGGAAAATGAAAAGAAATACATGCATTTTGCATTATTCATATTAAATTTTGTGAATTCTTGATAGGAATAGCTAGGGAAATTGCATTAGATGTGCTCTTTGCTCTTTGTCAAAGATCTTATTGCTCTATCCTTTAGTAGCTAAGGTTTTCATCATTCAAACTAAATCAAAAGTTTGTTTATCATGATAGTTGCATTTTAGGAATTGCGAACATACATCACGTGGTGAACCTTCAAAGGCAAATTTTAAGCAAGATCAACTTGAAATGAACCTCAATTAACTTAACAATTCTTTGGAACTTAACACAACACATTTAGAGGTCTAGGCTAGAGACGTATTCCAGCGTCGTTAAAACTAGTGGCTATTGTTTTCATTGAAGGTTAGGTGATTCCTCCTCTTTGATATGACAAGTGCTAGCACGGACTTGTGCTCCCTGTACCATCGTGTATATATTGGGAGACCCCAGTAGGCTTAAATCCTTCATCCATAGGAAACCTAGTCTAACGCCTTATCGATTGCAAGGCACTGAACACAACATTCAGGAAGATTGACTGTCATACATCAAATCCTTGGTGATTTCTCTTTAATTTATCACCAAGGTGTATATTTCAATTTTGTGATTAGTCTGGTAATCCCTTTGTTTAGATTCTCCAGAGTAGTCACTCTCGTTCCTTTTCGACTCTCTAAAAGAAAAGGTCCATCTAAGCACTTGTCCTTTCAGGCTCATTAAAAATCAAAGGCGACTAGAGTCATCTTTAGTTTTTTCTCGATTCTTTAAAACTGAAAAAGTGAAGTTGTGTCCAAGTGTCATTAAAATTAATTCACCGCGACTAACATCCCTATTTCTTAGTTGATCTTAGGTTGAAACATATGGAAATAAATCTGGAGTCCACCGATCAAGGAATTCCTTTTGATGGGAATCCTAGTCCTTTTCCTTTTTTCGAAAATATTGGTGCTCCATATATGGCTACTTTGTCCCTTCCAGGATTTGCCATTGGCTTTCAAGTATGGTTTTTTTCAACTGCCTTGGTCCAAAATGTCAAGATTTCTCCACAATCGAGTATACCTCCAACTGGACAAAATCAACCTCTAGTTGATCCTAAAGTTGACCCTTTGTCTTCTTCCTTGATTTTTTCTTCCTCCCCTTCTTCTTCTTCGCCTGGTGAAAGTATTGGTACTAGTAGCCAGGTGGCTAAGAAGAAGAAGAAAGGGAAGAATAAGAAGAAGAAGAAAATTTGGAAAAGGGGCAACCAAGTAATCATTGCTTTGAAGCCTCACAAAATTTGGTATCCATGTAAACTTTGTGCAGGAGACCATCTTCTTCAAAATTGTCTTCATATTCCTTAGATCTTAGAAGAATGGTCTTCCCATTCACATCATCCCGTGTCATCAACCTCTGGAGATCATGTTGGTAACACACCATCAACTAGTGATAGTAAAGTTCATGGAAAGAAGGGAAAAGTCAAGTTTCCATGTAGGTTGTGTGAAGGTAATCACCCGATTCACCTTTGTCCCTATCTGGATGAAGCCAAGAAAGTGTTGGATAACCATCCTGCTTCATCGCAACGACTTCCATCTAGTTATAGGAAACTCTCCCTAAATCCTTCACTAGTTGATGAATCGACTAACCAAAATCAATTGTCGGTTGAACCCACTCTCTCTGATAATGAATCCTATGAGTCTATACCCGACCAAAATAAACAAGTTGAGGTAACAGTTGACCCGATTTCACTTTTGGTAAATCATACCTTTTCCGAAGAGAGTAAACACCATACCACTCAGGTTCTTTTTGTTTCTTCAGATTCAAAGGAGCTTGGGGGAAATCCACCTGTTCCATCAAGATAGGAGGAAAATCCTCTAGTTCTTGTAACTCAAGGGGTTAACTCTCCCATTTCCACGATACACCCTCCAAGTAGTCTGGTCACATCCTTTGATTGGAATTGACTGGCAGGATTCTGCCTTCCTTCTTATGTGCCTTTCTAGATCATAGTACAAGTTTGTAAAATGATTAAATCCTACACTATTATAGATGAAGGTGCATCAGTGAGTATCCTTTCCTCAACTGCTTGGCAAGTGCCTGGTTCGCCACCGCTTGTGCCTATTACACATAATATGTTGGGCTTTAACAGAGGAACCAGTCGATCGTTAGGGATCCTCCCTCAATTACCTATTACTTTGGGAGGAAAAATCATTTATCTAAACGTGATGGTAGTCCCAGACCCTTTAGATTACAATTTACTTCTTGGGCGCGACTATGTTTATGGCATGAGAGCTATTGTTTGAACACTCTGTCAAGTGATTTGTTTCCTGCATGAAGGCAAGATTGTCACTATTGACCAGCTTTCATTTTCCAATCCAAATATAGCTCCTAGTCAACCATCTTCCCTAAATGGTCCTTTTGTACCAATGGTATCATCCCCTCCACGGATTCATTATGTGGAAACCTGTTCCATACCTACATCAACTGACGATCAATTAAGTGATGTTGTACATCATGTACTGGGATCATTAGAACTAGATCTCTCCTTCATGACCACTTATGAGTTGTGATAGAGCTTTGAGGATAGTTCTTTTACTGTGTCAACCTTGTTAAAAAAAATGAAATAGGTCCGAGGACAGTTCTTTGTCTTGTGTCAACCTCGTTAAAAAATGAAACCAAGGGTCTCTAAGGACAGTTCTTTGTCTTGTGTCAACCTCATTAAAAAATGAAACCAAGGGTGTTCGAGGATATTTCTTTGTCTTGTTTCAACCTCATTAAAGAATGAAACCAAGGGTTTTCGAGGATGGTTCATTGTCTTGTGTCAACCTCATTAAAAAATGAAACAAGGAATACGAGGATAGTTCCTGGTCTTATGTCGACCTCATTAAAAAATAAAACAATGGTATTTGAGCAGAGTTCCTTCTCTTGTGTCAAGCTCATTAAAAAAAAATGAAACAAGGTCCCAAGTTCCAAGTCTAGTCTTTGAGTAGATCTCGTAAAATCCCAGTCGAGTCTTTCACTTGATCTCGTAAAAGAACCTTCATCCCATCCACCTAATAGCCATGAGTAGTCTACTTAGGTGAATGTAATGAGGCTTGGGGGGCATGCATCTAGTGGTAAAATTAAGTTTCCCTATAGGTTATGTGAAGGGAATCACCCCATTCATCTTTGTCTATCTGGACGAAGCCAAATAGGTGTTGGATAACCATCCTGCTTCATTGCAATGACTTCAATCTAGTTAAAGGAGACTCTTCCTTTCATCATATTGAGGGCATGTAAACCAATTTCAAGCATAATTTTTTCATTTCAAGATTGTGTAAAAATGAAATTGAATCCAAGCATATTTTATCATTTTAAGCTTGTGTAAAAATGAAACTGAATCCTAGCATAGTTTATCATTTTAAGCTTGTGTAAAACTGAAACTTAATCCAAGCATAGTTTTTCATTTCAAGCTTGTGTAAACATGAAACTTAATCCAAGCATAGTTCCCTGTGGTTCAAGCTTGTCTAAAAAATGAACCCATTTCCATTTTAACCCTCGTGATTGCCATTTTATCAGCCTCTTTTATCAGATAAGCCTTGGTTGTTTCATTCCATCACCACCATCTCTTTGGTTGATCATACAATTTCACTTGGTTGTTTTACCCCTTTTTGAGGAATAGTTGCAAAGAGTGGTCTTATTAGCCAGCCTCTTCACATAAATCAACATGTTTTGAGAAGTTCCAACATCACCAGAACCAGTTGCTACCCTAGACACCACTTGTTCCTCAAAATGGAGTCCTCTTTAAACCCTTTTCAGACTCGTTAAACATGAAAAGATTGTCGAGCGCTTGTCTTTTTCGGCTTGTTAAAGTATTGGAAATGTCATCCCTCCTGTATTATTTTATCCTTTTTCGGACATAAGGGATTATTTTATGAAAAATAACTTATGGAGTTTTATTTTCATCCCTTTTAAAACTCTCTAAACATGAAAAGGACCGAGTTATCCTTGTCATTAAACTTGTTAAAATAATAGCGACAAACTTGTCCATCTAGACAAGACCAAGTTTCACTATTGCTAGACTTGTTAAAACATCAAATATCGACGGGTTTGCCCGAAGGGTGAATTATAGAACAAGCATATGTTATCCTCCTCAAGCTTGACAAAAATAAAGAGGTACTGGTTAGAAATGACTGGGGAAAAAGGGGAAAAATATTGAAGAATTTATGGTAGCAGGTCACTCTTGAACATGGCACTTTCACTTCATCTCCATGATTGAGTTGGGTTGGGTTATTCCGTTCACCGGTCATCATACCATTGGTCTTTCATACCATCCATTTTTGGGGTTAACACTACCAATTCATCTCAGTGTCACCGACATGTTCAAGAGAAGTCATCCAGTTGATAATTCATCCAGTTAAATGTCCCATACATTGCAATACCACTAACCTTCATATTTTCATGGCCACCATTCCTGAACCTTGTGTCGTCAGTTCATTTTCACCTCCAGAAATCATTTGCTTCATTTCGCATCATATATGTGAGATAGATCAAAGCCCTCCTACAACGAGTCACTTCTTGTTGACATCAACTCATTATCTAAGAAGTTGACTTAGAAACACCCTTCCAGTGCTTTGAAACCTGTTTACATCAATGGCAAGTTTTTCACTTCCAGCGACAGGTTGACATCAATGGCCTTCGACTGAAAGATTTTACGTGGTGTTCGACATAAAATCATGTATTCACACCTTGAGGATCATTATCATTATCAGTGGTTCCTCTTGCATCTGTTAACATCTCACATCATTGGCTGGTAATCAGGCAATGTCTTTCCATGTTCGACTTCAAAACATCTCTTCACATGGTTTGAATTGTACATCGAGCGAAGATTGAACAAGTTTGAAGACCCCAAATCTACTTTCATCCATCTAGGCTGCTATATATTCAAGAATACAAAAACATCAAATATACAAAAGCTCTACACAGATGGTCATCCTAATCATGGATGATGACTCTATATCTGTAGAATCACCAGTCTATATCTGCAGACGACTATCTAATCTATGTACATGAAATGAAAATTTATAAAGTTGAGCATGGGAATGCCTCCTTCAAGTAGATCATGAAAACCATATTATGATGATGTTTTGTATTGTAACTTATATAGGTCACCTTCTAGTTCAAAACTTTGAATCCTCATGATAAAGCATTTCACCCGACATGAATATTTACGACCTCATGCTTTAGGGGGCAACTATTATAGATGTATTTGGGAACATCAACCCCAAACTTATATGTTGATGTAATAGGGCTCATTAACCACTAAAAGAGTTGTTTCATACCCTAAAGAAACTTATTCATCTTAATACATCATTCCCCAAAAGTTCCATCTCAGAAATCATCCAGAAAGTGCCTAAACTGAACCATATTGACTGTTACACTGTCAGGGTGAGATGCATACTGGTTGCTACACTGTTAGGGTGTGATGCATACTATTTAGGCCTTCTATAGGGTGTGATGGGTGAGGATGGACAAATTTCCAAGACATTTTTTTAGTTGGTTGCTCATGGAATCTTCTAGAAACTTCTCCTGTGCCACTCGCCTCTCTGAATTCGCCCAAGGATGACTTAAGGGAATTAAGAAACCTTCTCCAACTCCCCTCTCTTGTGGAACCAATTGTAACAAGTGGAATGACACTAATCAATCTCCATGGATGACTCACACCCTTGCAAACATCTATAAAAGGATCTCCCATCCAAGAGATCAAAAGGTTGAATTGTTGTGAATTGCAAGTAAGTGTTGTTAGTTTGTGATTGAGGAGAGAGCATTGTATTCTTGTTGGTGTGTTCTTGCTAATTCATGAAGTGAAGAAGGATTGATGTTGGGAGGATGGCACTGGATCAGACAACTGGGTTGTAATTCTCCTTATTATCAATAAAGTTCTTCAAGATTTTTCCCAATTGATTGTGTAATTGTGAATGCTTTCATTTGTTCATTATATATCTAATTCTATAATGTTTATGTTGTAATAGATCACGATGCTTTGACAATTTTTTGTTGTTGTACTTGTGCAGGTACTCTCCAAGAGTGTTAAGCACGGGGAGGAGTTACGGGATCTACCAAAGGAGAGAGAGATCAGATAAGGGATCAAACGAAGTTCTAGGTTGGTTTTCTACTATCTTTCTCTTATCTGTTACACATAGGAAAGATCATTGAATTGCTTTAAACTGTTGTTTCTAGGGTAGTTTCCAAACCTAGAGGGTTAGTCGTTCAACAAGACACTTATTTTCCTAGAAACAGATAGGGATTGTTGTCATCAACAATCTCTATCACTTAAAAATATGCATGCGCGCTTGCGCCTTCAATAAAGACTATTACCCCTTGCAATCTTCCCATGGGAAAAGTCTTCTGTTGGTTTGCCATTCATAATTGAATAGGGGACCACTGTAACATGGGTATGCCCATGCATTCCCATGATTTTTCTGGTATTACATTCACATTCGAACCCAGGTCCAAGATTACCTGATCCATTTCATACTCACCTATCTGCGCTGTTAACCTCATCTCCCTTCCTGTGCACAATGCATGCTTTCCAAGTTTTCAGACCACGCGCGGTTCTCTTGACCCCGCTCACTTAGTGATAAGTTCATGCAGCCCTTGGACTGCCTTGTTGTCACGCAACAGTTTCATGCATGTCTCTAGAAAGGTAGTGAGAATTGAAGGATCCATCCTTGGTTCTAGTTGATCCTCACTACCTTAATTGGAGGCCTCTGTGAAGCTCTTCTTAGCTTCCATGACTGTCTCCTTTACGTGTTCTAAGCTAAACTTGGGTTCCTTTGTAGGAGCTTTACGAACCCATGTGATTTCTTCTAGATTCTTACCTTTATCATCTCCCATGGCCATACCGCTCCTAAGCATCATGTTTACATTTGGGTCTTCTTCACACGATTCAGACCTCATCATTTGTAAATTCTGGGTCGCAGGGGGCTGGAGTACCCCCTTTTCGTGCATCTTCGCTATTAGTGAAGGGCAATATTCTGCCTCATTATCAAACTAATTATAGTACGAACATGATATCCTAGTCGGATTCATACAATTGTGGGCATAATGCCCTGGCCCTCTGCAATTGTAACAAATTATCAGTCCGCGACCCCATCTTGACCCCGACTGTGCCCCTGAAACCTAGTGCGTGCCATCCTTGCATTTGGGTCGAAGGATCACGTTTTGGTATATACCCTGTAGGTAGGAGTCTGATCCATTATTAGTTCATAGCTTCAACAGGTGCATTCGTCATGACCTACCAACCTCTAGAAATTACAAAAAAAATGCTGGGACATCTGCGTATACTTTTGCAACATATGACAGTTATCCATGGTATGTTTTCCTCCTATCTAGCAGATCGTGCACCATAATGCAGATGCTGCAGTTAGTCCCACATGTGTCTCTGGTCTTAATGGCATTGGCCCTCCCCCTACCAAGTAGTTCGCGAACATTGTATATTGGTCCTTGTCATGCCTTTGGCCTTTGCATTTAATGCACCATACTTCCTCGCGCACCTCCAGCCAAGTTGTCCTATCTTGTTTCAAGCTTTGCATCTCTAGACACAGATTCTACAGTTGTGTGTGGAATTGTTGGACTCCCAACCCAGGGTCTTGTGTAGGGGTCTCATGCAATCTCATTGCCATCTCCAACGCTTCGACTTAGGTGGAAAGTCTTTGTTGTGACAGCATCATCCTTAAGTGTGGCATAAGTGAGGCCACAAACCATGCATGATGATGTGCATCTATTAATGTCATATTGGCTTTGCGGATCATACTCTTCAGCCTTTGGTCCAAATCCCGAGGGGTCTCACCTAGGAGTATCGTAATCTCCTTAAACTCGATGATTGATTATGTCTTTGATTTTGGCCTGCTAAATTCCCTATTCAGCATGATCTATATCTCTACAGTTCCGGTGTTTGGGTGGTCATTACAATGCTTGATATACCACATTAACGCGCGATCCTGCAACGCACTCACCAGCATAGCCTTTTTGATATTATCATCCACGACACCCTGTGCTTCCCATACTGCTCTTACCACGAACCAGAATTGGTCCAGATCTTCATTTCCTACTCCTCTGAACACCAGCAGCTTGATCGTACTCGCCATACTGAACTTTGGAGGTGGCAGAGGTGGAGTGGGTGGAGATGGAGGTGAGGGGGGTGAAGCAAGTGGTGGTGTGGGTGGAGGTTGTAGATGTGGAATTTGTTGCCTTATCAAACTAACTACGCTTCTTGGAGAAACCTTCACAAGCTCATCCTCACTCTCCCACGAGGGTGAAATTAAGGGAATGTTTTCTAATTCTTCACTACTTCTGCTTCTGTAGATCCTTCCCCTTCATGTAGTGCCAAACATTAATTTATTCGCATAACCCACTTTTCACATAGCAACATCTTAATCCAAGTGTTCAAAGATTTAATATACTTACCTCCCCGTCCCTTGAGAAAATTTCGCTCTGCCTCGCTGTAGCTAACGGTTGTGTCTACCGTAAACTCAATTATAAATCCTCCTATTATCTAGTCTATCCAGTGGTACACAGCTTGCGCTATCTTATCTTCTGAGGCTTCTAGTCTGCATACTAGTTCCAGAGTCCACACTATTGGTTTTTCGAGCCTACACCTTCCCTAGCTGTCTGCTAACTTCTTGATCCACTCATACAACTTAGACAGAAAAGATGAAAAGAAAATTTCATGGATTTTAGTGTCCAAGTAGCGATCCAACCACTGTTCCTTAGCTACTCATGGATTTCTATTTTCCTTCACTACGAACTTGCAAATCTTCTTGTCCAACCACTCTTCAATTTCTTTCTTTGTAGGGTTCCAATGGCATGACATTAGACATCCTTTATGTAGATCCCGGTCCCGAAAACGGAACCATTTGTTGGCTTATATGGGCCCGACCCAGGTTCAGAGGTGATTTAGCCAAGCAAATCCCAATACTACTAGCCCTTTCAGCAACAATCCATGGAGCGTGGAGTGATGTCTCACCCAAAGTAGTATGGGAGGGTGCTAGAACCAGGTTACTGCACCTTTGGGATGTCTGATGGGCTTCTGTAGGTCTACGGTCTGACTTGTCGCTACACACACTTGCGATCCTTTCATGACCTGTAGTGTGGCTTCCACGCATCCCTACTCAGGGAGTGACCCGTATAATACCCAATATCCTTGCTAATTAACCGATTATTTAACTTGAGTGTGTAAGATTTATGGTTATTACAACATATTCAGCAATCATAACAGTGTGTGCAATACATAAACGAATACAAACATAAAGAAGATAATGCATAGCAAATACACCAGAATAGGAATCAACTTCTCTTTTATTAATCTTTAATCTTGCTTACAAACTCAACACCTCCCTGCACACTCAACTACAGGGGTCTACACACTCAGCTGTAGACTCTAGTATGCCTCTATGGACTCAACTGCAAAGCCTCTTCCTACCACTACGAACCAAGACACTTAGAATCCTACTCTAAGCTTGAACCATTTCTTCTCTACTCATTCTATCTTCTCTTTTCTTTACAATTTAGAGCCTCACTCTATTTATAAAATCCCTTGTTCCACGGACCATGGGTAGGCCAAAATGACTTTACATTACATCCATTACTTTAGGGCGGACAACCCTATGACTTGACCTCTACTTCGCACTCTGGGCTCGCAATTTGTAGAGTCTTACAAAACCTTTGAGAAAAACTCGAGCTTTGAGCCCCCAAAACCCGCTGTGGGGTGGATTCCATGCCGAACATATTAGTTCCCCAAAAAACATTTCCCTGTTAATTGCTTTAACATTCTTCGTTGTTGTTCTAAACTGCAAAAGTGTGAGAGAAGTGCATGCAAGTGAGCCAGTCATAGGAAAACAATAGCCATGGGAGGAAGAGTCATCCAAAATGAATTGATAGTGCTCATGGTATCAGACCAGGCAGATGCAATTCTTGAGCACGCTGGCTGGCTACAATATTTGAATAAATTGCAGGGATTTCATGAAGAGATGAAACTTGAATTTCTGCAGAATTTGCAGAATGGAAGCACCATGGTAAGAGGCAGGAATATAACAGTCTCTAAAGTATTCATAGCCAAAGTCACTGGACTTCTATCAGAGGGAAATAGATGGACATACAAACATGTCCTTCTACACAATGCAGTCGTAGTATTTTAGGACCAAGGCGAGCAATTGGTGTGAATAGGGAAAGGGATTCACCCTTCAGTGTTAAGACAGCTATGGTAGGAATTGGCAGTCATTGTGTAGAGGTAAATCACATGTGACGGTAGACAAGATGTGGTAAAACCTTGCCAAATTAAACAACTAGCCATTTTAAAATATAAAATTTCAGTTAACTTGCCGTTTTATTTAAATTCCCTATTGCATGATGTTGCTCGTCGAGTTAGAAAAGCAAAGGACCCACATACAGTGATCAATCATCATGGGCTGATCAAATTGATTATCATACATGGACTGGCCCAATAGCAGCTAACCAAGGAAAATATTTTAAATCCTACTCTGGCCCCACCTATAGAAAACCCAGCAACAAAACAGAAAGGGCCAAGAACCCCAGGTCCGAAAAGGACACAAAAAAGGAGGAATTCCTCTGTGGCCTCAAACCTAGCAAAACATAGGCACTCTATGCGGGTGAAGTCACAATGACATACCCAAAGTCAATTAAATGAGGTTGGGTCATCTCACACACCACCTCCATGTTTGCAAAATGACTCCTTGCAAGACTATGAGGAAAAGGTGGCTAGGGTACTGGAAAACATGGGGATATTTGGTGAAGGAAGGGAACAATCTAAGAATGTTGAAGGACAAAATTGTGCCACCAGCCAGTCTGCCTTTGCTAGCTATCCTGGTCATGATCAAACCCTTTCGTCTACTGATAATTTGGAAGAACAGAGGGAATCATTCCCTTCTGTGGAAAGCCCCTTGAAACATAAGTGCATGAAGAGGAAACCATTAGAGAAGAAAATCAATCAGCAACTACCAGTCCATTGGACCCCCCAACTGAAGAAAATCCTACAGATGAAACCCTGGGAGGTGAAAATCAATAAGGAAATGCTAGTTTTATGAAGTCCCCTTAGGATGAGGCCCACTTATAAGTAATCCCTAAAAATGATAACTGCTCAGGAGACACCATTCCATTAGGGTCTCCTGAGAGAGAAATTCATGACGAAAGAGACCTGGAAGGTGAAGATCCATCGGGAGATACAGTTCCCATAGAACCCCACCCTGATGTCGACACAATTCCACCTGAGCATGAACTTGAGGTAAATGTAGTTGTACCACCATTGGTCAGAAGTATCAAAACAAAGAAAACCTACAAGGATAGGCTCAGAAAGATGCTTAAAAAGTATAGGAAGCAAAAGAGAACAATTAGGAAGCTAGGATAGTGGTTGAAGGAAGCAGTCAGGGTTAGAAAATTGAAAGCAGAAATGGAGACCATAGGGACCCAAACAGAACATTATTTTGGACGAGACGCTGAAACACAAACTGAGACTCTTTTCATTTATTCAAAGGAAACTCAAACAAATCCATGTCTTTTAGAAGACAGTGAAATGTAGACTGAAGACCCCTGTGTTTTCCCACAGGAGACCCAAATAGACTTCCCTACTATGAATGTTGATGTTCAAACTGATGCTGAAGAAAACTTCTAAGTTGATTGTTGCATGATTCAAGAAGCGGCTGAGGCTACTGTTTAGACTGATCCTATGGAAACACAGGATGAGGAGGTCCAAACAGAGGAGACACCTAAGGAGCAACTGGAGACTATTGCAGAATGAACGAACTAAGGTCTAGCGGGAATTCACTCAGCACAAAGAGGAAGTAGTGTCCCTACGTGTACATCAAGAATTAAGGAAGAAATTTGAGGCACTTACAGTCATTGAGGATGAGACCTTCGATCAGTACAAGGCTTAGCAAGAAGAAGTTTGAAAAAGCACAGGTCAAATTATATAAGGCTAAAGAACAACTGGAGACTATTTGCTCTCTTTATTTAGATACCCCATCATGCCAAGCTCCTGCTACCAACTATGCATTGTTCCTCCTAGAAAGGTACCTCCTGCTGAAGATCAAAGTTGTTAAAGCTGGCAAGTATGTGGAAATCAAGACCACCCTAGACTTCATCAAGTGTTTCAGAGAACTTAATGAGAAAGTATAACATCTCTTATGCGAACTTTATATGCATAATCTCTTTTTAGAAGATGACAGAGATAGCAACCTTAGCCCCTTCATCACAGATAGCCAATTCCAAACCTTTATTTCCTTTGCTACTAACCAAATCAAATGGTCCAAGGCCCATAATACTTTTAGAAAACGAGAATATGGCATCGACCTATGGGTGAGGGGAGAGCCTACAAAACCCCTGCATCTCTCTGTCAGGCACAAACAATTTATGAAACGAACTGGTCTTGTGGGCCAATTAGGGTCGTTCGACATAGATATTATACAAGCAAGTAAGGAGTACTTCCAAGAGATCAAAGAAGAAGCTTTGTCTGTAGCCAGACAAAGGTGGGAAGCCTCCAACAATACTAATAGGAACAAAGAACCATTTGGATACCAGAATTTTAAAGCTGCCTCCTCTCGCTTCCATAACATGGTCTTAACCATGGCACCTGAGTGGATAGGGTGTCGGTATAGAAGCCAAATCATATGGTATCCTCTAGATGGGTACCACTGCAATTATAACTTGTCAGATCATCACATAAACTAGGCCTTTGCAATACTCAAGAAGAACAATGGTTTCAGAGATTATAAGGAGGAGGTATACCCTACCTATTCCCAAGTCAACTGTAGCTAAACCATTTGATTGCATGAGGACATGCAACAAGATAAGCTTGGGAGTATGTTGGGCCAAGAAAAAGGTATGTTTTCTCCTTGTAAATAACTTTATTTAGAATTTTGCTTCACATGTTTATCTTCGTTTTATGGATAAAAGTAGAGGAAACAACAACTGAAGTTGGGTAAAAGAAATTAGTAACAAATTAGATAAATCTAGGCACGGAAAACTAACTTTTACTATCTTTATGTGTAGAATACATGGATTGCACGATGGTTGTTAAATCGACAAAATAATAGCAGCCCGTAAAAGAAAAAGACATCATCTAAGGAAAGGAAGGACAACAAAAGACCGAGCAAACCAATGTTATTTTATGACGAGATCAGATTGAATGTTGCAAAATCCTCAGGATCCCCTGAGCTTGAGGATTCGCTTCTATCTATTTACTTTTCTAAATGTTATATAAGGTTGAAAGGCGAACTGAAGAGGAGTTCATAAATTCACAGTTTGTAAGTATTCATTTTGACATATAATTTCATCTTGGTGATACTGTAACTATGTTACTTATTTTAATGAAGAAGATTGCGCTTAATTCATAAGCATATTCTGATTATCTAATAGTGGGGACTTCTAGAGACTTTGGGCCCAATCAACAGAAGATCTACTACTTCACCTATGTTATAATCCTTTCTGTTTATTCTTTATTGTTTGTTATTGTTAAGTTAATATCATTTTGATTACCATGAAGATTGATGATTCTGATTTTACATTTTTTGATTCAAGGCTTAGCTGTGTCTTACATATGCATGATGCTCTTTATTGAATTGGTTATGTTAGTTACATCATTAGATTGTGGTTCATTCTAAGTAATGTTATCATAGATTTCAAAGATAGAATTGATTGCTTTATGTGAGATGCTTATATGGTTATTTGTTGTTCAACTATCATAGATCTCTTTCATGTTTAATGAGTTAGTTTCAATTCTAGTTAAGATTGCCAAGTGTGATTCTTTCTATTTTTATTCATATTCATTTGCTTTCATAATAGGTTACGTAGAATTGCAAAGTGTATTATGAATTTATTTCAGAGTTGTTTGGATTGAATTTAAAGAGATAGTCATTAGCAATTGCAATGATTTCAATTTCTTTCATTATTAGTTAACCTCTGAATTCACTGCATATATAGTGCTAACACTCTTGAAATAAAAATAATTGCCTTGGGTTGATAATTAATGTAGGAATTAAGATTGTTTGTAGAAAGACATCGTAGTGCACCAACAATAACGTTGTTTTAGATACAAACTCAACCTATGAGTTAATCAAGAAATTGTATAATAAATCTTCAAGTCCATTATGATAATCTAATACATATTTGGCTATTAACTAACTCATAAATAAATCAAGAACTACTTCTAAGTAACAACAGTTTTTATTTCAAGGAAAAACACTATAAATTTAAGGAAAAAACATTTATAGTTTAAGAAAGAAACTATTAGAAAGAGAACACTATAAATTCTACACTAGAGGAAATGATCATATGAAATAAATTTTGGAAATGATCTGTCAATTAACTAAAGAAACAAACATTAATAAAAAAAGTGAAAACATGTAAAGAAAGCTATGCTCAAGGAAAAAATAGGCTAATTTACTTTACAAGGAGGCAATGCTTTATCCAAGGAAGCGAGCCTGACTACTTGAGAATGAGCCTGCCTAAACTCTGCTTAGATCAAACGTATGGAACTGAAACTAAAATTAATGGATTTTTGTTTTCATTAAGAAATTTGGAGATATAATTATAGTCATAGTTCACAACGTTGTCTTTAGCCAATAATTATTCATCCCTCTCTCTGATTATTGTTTATATTTAAATAAACAAAGATCAAGCGAAAATTACAACTAAATTGATTACAAAATGATTTCCATTACAATTGTAGATTGTCCACAATAAATTAATCTACAAGTGAGAATTGGGAGAATTTGGAAAATGTCTACAAGTGACAAATTTGAGAAAATTAGCTTCAGAGAACCTCCTATATCTCTCAAACCAAGGCGCAATTTAGAAAAATTCTCTGTGAGAAACTAAATTGGTCCATTCTACAAAAAACTCGTGTATGAGATTTTCAAGATTCATCTTCATTTTCCCGAAAATTCCAATGCAAAACTGTCACTTTTCATCCTGGTGAATTTCTGAGTTGGAATATTTAACTAAGCGTTGGACCTTTGATTTACATTGGAAGAGATCTTGGAGGCTAAAATTGTGGGTGATGTTATTAAAATCCATTCGTAAACCATCCTTCACAAAATTGTGTATAATAATCTTCAATTTATTAAAAATAAAGGAAAACAAACATTACTCAACCACAAAAGCATGATTAAGCATAATATAGTATTTTACTGGAAATTATGGTAAATGGAGTGATAAAATAATGGTATAAATGGATGAAATAGATGTCAATAAATGGTAATAATAATGACAATTTATTGGCCCAACATCTCCCCTAGATTGGATATGTTGCATGTCCTCATGCAACCCAATGCCTCTATACTAACCATCTTGTAATTTCTTTTTTCAATGTATAGTAAAGCACTTTGTACAACTCGTGATATTAATGAAACATAGGACTTATTTCCCAAAAATCCTCTTCTGAATAATGGTTATTCAATTCTAGCAATGTTGGTGAAGTTGTAGCAATTTTCACATTGGCTTTCAACTATACATATATATATATATATATATATATAGTTTGTAGATTTTTAGAAAATGGTTAATGAAGTTTGTTTTTACTTGTATCTTTTTTGTTGCAAGTTCATTCATATATATATATATATATATATATATATATATATATATGAATAACTTGCAACAAAATAAGATACAAGTAAAAACACAACTTCATTAACCATTTTCTAAAAATCTACAAACCAGATCTTGTTGAAATTTCACAAGAAAATTTCCACTATATTAATGCTCCTCCATACTAAAAATCAAAATCGTCTAATGCGCGAATCCCGAGATATAAGAAAAATGGTTGTAGGTGGTGATGTTTAATTTCTCAAAAATTATAAATCAGTTTTTCTTGAGATTTCACAAGTTTGTTCCTATTACCTTAGTTCTTCTCCACACCAAAAATCAAAGCAACTAGATGAACAAATTTCAATATATCAGCAAAATGGTCGTAAGTGACAGTGCATGATTGTTTATATTTTACAAATTAGTTTATCTTGAAATTTATGGGTTTTTTCATTTTAATGATACCTTCTTGCTATCGGAAAGTCACAAGAATCCAATTCACGATTTTAAATATATATGTGAATCAATTATCACACTATATAAAATGAAATTGTGTGTCTCAAAATAGGGAAGAAAATAAAAAATATCCATCATGCATAGCAATTCCTCCGCCAAACTATAGAATTAGCATGCCTTCATGCTATACTAGAAAATAAATTGAGGTGGTTGCTACAATCGTTGTTGAAATCTTTGCTCGGTGTATAACAACATGGAATAAGGGAGGTTTTGAGAATGAAAATGAGTATTAATGGAATGGTCATGATAAATAAATTAATGAAAAATATACTCCCCCAAACTGAAATCATTTGTGTCTCTGAAATATAGGAAGTCATAAATAAGGTCAACTAATGGTTTAAAAACATGAGCTAGTAATGCATAGTGGATTTTCACAACATTCTCCTAAAATTTTAATAAATCAAAAGCTTATGCTAATTTACCTCATGTTTTACCTTCACAAAAGAGTAGAATGACATGGATGGTCTAATACTTTTTGAAGTTGATGTCAGCTGAGTTGATGCTGAAAAATATGTGGAAAGTGGAAGGCATGCAAGTTGAAAGAAAGTAATCATAAAGTGCAGAAGGGTTTCCTTCCCCCAAACTTATTGGTTTCCCTATCATCAATATTTCTATATCACATCTCATGAGTAGCCTCAATCAATAATTCATCACCTCAATTACCTCATTATATATAAAAGTGACAGAATCATGTTGTGATTTCCATGGGATAGTAATGGATAAAAATGTAATATAAAAGACAATAAAAATGATGAGAAAAAGATGCATTCCCTAGACCCATCAGTTCTCATTGTTATGGGTAGACAAATGGTGATACATGGGATGAATTATTCATATCGATATTTTATTCTCAAGATCTGACCAATTACCTAGCATTTACAATCAAAATTGTGCCTCTTTATTCTACCTCAAATTAATAGTAGTGTTGTTAAGCTACAAATAAATGGAGACTGATTGGGCAAAGCAACTATCTTTGGTTAAATATATGAAACTTGTAGAATAAAGGAATGATAGATTAGATGATACAAAATGCAAAATCTCAAGTATCCTAAAAATTTTGTCCCTGGCATGTAAAGTGAATATTTAGAACTCATTAATAGATATAAACCATAATCATCATCCTCTAAAAATTGATTAAATATTAACCCATGAACCATGAGTTTTAACAAACCTTATATATGCAACAATAGGATTTATCAAAAATTAGTTTTGAGAAAAAAAGGCAACCAAGTAGACCATAGTATTGAATTATCTTCTATACCACTAGCATGGCCACTACTACCAACATACGTCCATAGCCTCGAAAAGGATGTCGTTTTAACTAATTGAGAATCTAGTGTCCTATCTATTGGAAATAAATACATAGTTACAAGAGGATTTCAATTTACTTAGTTGTCTATTGAATATCATTGTTCTAGATTGGTAGCTAGTTAATAACAATGCCATTCATGGGAGATAACAAAAGTGAACAAGTTGGCTCTTGATGAGACTTCTTGTCCTTCAACTTTATGACTGAAGGCCATTACCCTGACTTGGTGACTAGTAGTGGTAATGTCACTTTATTAGGACATATGATCATGGTAGGTTGGCTCGTGATGAGACCTCCTATCCTCTAGTTGACTATTTATGTTTAAAATTCAACTATGGTTATTATTAATCAACAAAATATTTCTTAATAGATGGGGTGGTAGGTCTGCTCCTTAAGAGCTAAGATGGTGTAAAAATTTTTGTAGTAAAATGATTGTTGATAAATATATTTTTCTTTGTTAATGTTGGAGTTGAGGAACAATTCATTAGATAGTAATGGGAATATTTAAGTACAATTTTGTGGTAATCATCTTAAATTTTACAAGATCAGGGACTTAACAAATTTAAAAAGTTAAAAGTTGTCATGATGAAATCATTTTTGCAAAATTATTGCTTAAATATTATATTCTATTTATAGATAATAAAAGATAAATGGACTACCCAATCATTATATCAAAAAGGTCTTAAAACATTAAAAATATTTCCCATTCACCAAGGATAAAAAAATGGAAAGACCTACAAATGTTGAATCAAGAAAAATGAACAAAGGCATTAAAATAGACTAGTAACAATAGTTGTGACTAAGGTAACAACAATTGTGACTTAGGTAACAACAACCATGACTTAGGTAACAACAATTGTGACTTAGGTAACAACAACCATGACTTAGGTAACAACAACTATGACTGAGGTAACAACAACTGTAATTGAGAGAACAATAGTTGTGACCTAGGAAACATTAAATGTCACTGAGGGAACAAAAATTGTGACTTAGGAAACAACAATTGTGGCTGAGAGAACAACAACGTTGACTCAACAAATAATAGTTGTGATTGAGGTAGAAACAATTATGATATGAGATTTATTTATCCAACAAAACCATTTTTGCATGTTACAAGCTCAAAACTACCCATATCGTTTATGAAGTATCAAGCATGACTATGCCAAAGCCCCGACAAACAAACTCAATGGGTGATCTAGGCATGTTGACATGGAGAAGAATTATCCAATCAACAGTTATAGTCACTTTACAAAATAATGAGAAATTAAGAGTGAATCATTCCTAACAAGACTTACCATAAGAGTATTTAATATAGGGTTTCAGGCAGCTATATACTTTATAAGACTGGGGAACACTAGCATAAAACTCAAAAGATTGCTTTCTTTTTTTATGAAGGAATAATAGTTGTCACTTTGAAGGAAGCAGTAGTTGCAACTTCAAAAGAAACAACTCCTAAAACACAAAAATATAAGAAAAATTGGAAAAGAGACAACACTTTATTAAAAAGAACCAAAAATAAATAAATAACTTAGGTTACAACAATGTGATTTCAGGTGCAGCAATGTTGTTTCCTGAGGGAACAATAATTTGTTTCTAGGGAACACCATTCTATTAATGATGACCGAATAGAAAAAAATATATTTGGAAGAATTATTTAGTGGCAATGAATTTGGTATTCAAATAAAAATCAATTCTACATTTCTCCTCATATGAATTTATCTAGTAACGAAAAAGTCTTCATGTTGTTTTTTTCTTGTTGGCGGGCATTAGTAGGAAATTTTGTAGCAAGTTCCTATAATCCAAGGCATTTTAGATCACAACACAAAAAAAATCAACATCATATGATATTAATTTTCTTAATAGAAACTTTGATGAAATTCCTTTATTTAATTAAAATTGCCTTCAAGAATCACTCATTCAAAAATTAACCTCCTTTAATATCTTGGGACTTGCAAAAAACAAGCATCTACCTGCAATAAAACATAAAATCATGGAAGAAGAGAGGTGCACAAGCCCTATTAATCCAAAAAATATGAAAAAAATAACAAGTTTTTACTCTATAAAACAAATCCATAGAGGTAAATAACAATGTAAAATTTATTTATTACCTATGGGAGAGTGATGGCCAGCCATATTAACCAACAGTTTTTCATCATAAATTCTTTGTTTGTTGTCTGATTTGAGTGATTCCAAAGAATATGAAAGTGAATTTAGAGGTTTATCTCCAATGTAAATATATTTTAAAATTTCGATCAGATGATGTGTCAAATTTAGTCAAAACAACTTGCATAACAAAGTTATTTTCAATTTCCTAGCTTAAACCAACAATTGATATTTTAAAAATAACTTTTTCATTTGATGATGGATTGGACTGATTAAAATGTATATTAAATTATATTCATGTATATATGTGTAATAGAAACATGTCATGAAGACGAGAATAATTGATGGGTCAAATACGTCAGTAAATAGCTGGAAAACAAAGTTTTAAGAATGTCTATTTATGATAGACAAAGAGTATTTTGGTCATAAATTTCTCATACGATAACAAAATTGAGTGATAAAAATTTCCTTGTAAACTATATATATAGAGTAATATACCATAGAAATAGGTTTACAAAATTTGGTCATTTAGACCTCCAAAAACTGACTGTCCCAACTGTAGGTTTTAACCCCGTAAATAAATTACCTTCGTATGAATTCTAAAAATAGAAAATAAACAATGGCGAGAGCATAACACATAAAACAAACATACACAAAGATTTTCCCCAGGATCCAAAAATCGAGACTACCATATTGATTTTACATTATTTTCCTTTCAATGTTACAATACATATATATACATGTCGAAGCATCCATAAACCCCAATCCATTAACCCTAGATTAGAACATAACCATAGTTCCCTTAACTATCTACAAAATACCATGGACTGAAAACCATCGTGCCTAAAACCATCTGTGAAATCCATGCATAAAACCATAGGTAGGTCTACCCACCTAATAGAGTGTCCAAATTTTTTTTCCTGGGGCACTACCCCCGACACCGTAGAGAGAGCTAGTGCCCTCCTCAAACCCCCCGATAGGGGGGGCTTCCTCCCCCCTGTGACCCCCCTACTGTGCCCGGCTAGTCGTGGAAAGAATATAACACAACCCAACATTCTCCCACTTTTTGTTTTCTTTCCACAGGGGGCCACATGAGAGCTTAGTCATTGATCCAACCCTGCAATGGCCATTGTTTCTCTACACCAAGAGAACTTTTCAGTTCTCATAGACTTCGTCAATGCATTTGTAGCATTCTTCAAAGTGTCGACCTTTACCAGCAACATCCTTTTGCCTTATAGCATATCCCTCACAAACTGATACTGAACATGAATGTGCTTTGTTTTTGAATGACAAGCAGGGTTCTTTGCCAAGAAAAATGCACTTTCGTTGTCACAGTCTATCCTTATAGCTCGTTGTATTAAACCCATACTTGAAAAAAATATTTGTAACCAAACTAATTCCTTTCTTGCATGAGTGGCTTTCATGTATTTTGCCTCTATAGTCAAAAATGCCACTACAAATTGTCTCTTACTCATCCAACTGACTGCACCTCCAAATAGGTTAAACACATACCCACTTGTAGATATTCTCTGATCGATATCTCCATCCCAGTATGTATCAACAAATCCACAGATGTCCAAAACTTTGTCCAATCCTAGTCTTCCTTGGTAGCACAAACCATAATCACTAGTTCCACACAAATATCTGAAAACCTGCTTCACTGTTGTCCAATGCTCCTTCCCTGGTTTTCACATAAACATGCTCAATACTCCCACTGCATGTGCAATGCCTAGTCTAGTACATACCATTGCATACATCTGGCTACTGACTGCACTTGCATATGGAACACAGGACATGTCATCTTCCTCTTCTTGTGTCTTGGGACACTGTTCAGCAGATAACTTTACACCTATAGGAATAATAACCTTCATTGGTTTACTATCCTGCATATTAAACCTCTACAGTATTGTCTCGACATACTTCCTCTAGTTTAACCAGAGCTTCTTCTTTGCTTGATCTCGTTTAATTTCCATGCCAAAAATATAGTTTACAACACCAAGATCTTTCATGTCGAGTTTGGAGGACAACTTGGTCTTCAAATATTGGATAATTTCTTTATCATTTCCAAAGAGCAACATATCATCCACATACAAGACCAGATAAATAACACAGTCACCAATTATTTTAAAATACACATAGTGATCTGCTTTGCTTCTGGTGAAGCCAAGTCCCTGTATAAATGTACCAAATTTCTGATACCACATCCTTGGTGACTGTTTTAACCCATACAGAGGCTTTTTTAACTTGCATACCAGTTCTTTCTTACCCTTCATAGCAAAGCCCTCAGGTTGCTTCATGTAGATTTCTTATTACAGATCCCTGTGAAGAAATCTTATCTTCACATCCATCTGTTCTACCTCAAAATCAAAAGCAGCAGCAAAGGATAAAAATAATCTAATAGAAGCTACCTTGGCAACAAGTGAAAAAAATATCACCAAAATAAATTCCAGCACCTGGGAATAACCTTTTTCTACCAACTGAGCTTTGTATTTCTCCACCTTTCCTTCTGCATTCAACATTTTCTTGAACACCCATTTGCTCCCAATGGGTTTCCTTCTAGCCGGAAACTCCACCAGATCCGAAGCCTCATTTTTGTGCAAAGATGCCATTTCATCAACCATGGCCTCTTTCCAGAGTCTTTCATCCTCTGAATCTATTGCTTCCTTCACAATTCTGGGATCATCATCAGTAATAGATAAATAAAAATTTGAACAGAAAGTAGATGGACTATACCTTTCTGGTTGCCTTCTTTCTCGAACTGATCTTATCACAACCAGAGTTTTTGGCTCTTCATCTTCTGATTCCTCTTTTGTTGTAGAATTTGATTCTTCCTCCTTTAGCTCAACTCTATTTTCTTAGGTTCCTTTGGTATGACTTCATGCTTAATAACATATTTCACCTCTCTAAACACCACATCTTGGTTGTACACAACCTTCCTTGTTACTGGGTTATAAAGCTTATAACCTTTTAAACCATCCTTATACCCAATAAATATGCACTTTTCAGAATTACTATCCAACTTTGTCCTTTTCTCCTTTGGAACATGTACATATGCATCACATCCAAATACTATCAGATGTGAAAGAGAAGCTTTCTTGCCAATCCATACCTCTTGTGGAGTCTTATCCTCCAATGTTGATGAAGGTGATCTATTGACTAGGTAACATGCAGTCTCTAGCACCTCTATCCGGAATTCCTATCCTAACCCGACACCACTAGGCATTCTTCTTGCCCTTTCCATCAACATCTTTTTCATTCTTTTTGTAACTCCATTTTTATTAGGTGTGTATCGAGTAGTCTTCTATCGTGATATACCACACTTCTTATAGAACTCTTCAAATTTCTTCTTGCAAAACTCTCCACCGTTATCTATTCTCAACACCTTTATCTTCTTTTCTATCTAGTTTTCCACCAGAGCCTTAAATTCTTTAAACCTGTCAAAGACTTCATATTTATTCTTGAGGAAATATATCCATATATTCCTTGAGAAGTCATCTATAAATGATACATAGTACATAGACTTACCCAGTGATGGAACCAACACAGGTCCAAACACATCACTGTACACAAGCTCTAATATTTGTTTCGCCCTCTTACCACCAGAGGGGAAACTCACCCAATTTTGCTTCCCATATACACAATTTTTAGAGAAATCAAAATCTAGAGAGCTATTATACATACCTTCTTCCATACCTTTACCATGAAGTATTTGAAGGACCTTATGTCTAACATGTCCAAGCCTTTGATGCCATAGCATGGTATTTTCTCCAGAGACCATGTATTGAATTTTGAGTCCTTTCTTGACCTTTTTGAAGTTGATGAAGAAGATGTAAGTATTAGGCTTTTTGCTCTTTCTTTGCAAGGAAAAGTCAAGAGTTGGTTCAAAACCCTGCCTGATGCGAGCATCTCAGATTACCAATAGTTAATCAAATTTTTCCTCGACAAGTGGGTGGTTAGACAAAACCCTTTCTTGATTATAGAAGAGTATAACCAGCTAAAAAGATAACCAGAGGAGACAGTACAATAATTTTATGCCAGATTTAACCAAGTTTATTATTATATTCCTATTAATATAAGACCTCCTAGATCTACTCTCTTACACTACCTAGATGCCTTCGATCTGGAAATGGAGTTTCAGCGGAGAGAAAGAAACCTTGCAACACTTGAAGAGATGCAAAACAATGCA
Source organism: Pinus taeda (assembly GCA_000404065.3). NCBI lineage: Eukaryota > Viridiplantae > Streptophyta > Pinopsida > Pinales > Pinaceae > Pinus > Pinus taeda. The sequence continues at coordinate 149,380 of APFE031328923.1, forward strand.
GTAGATGTAGAGGCTAATTTGTTGATCAGAAGAGAAAATTTGAAGGAAGAATAGGTGAAGAACATAGGTCCAAAGGAATTGACATCCTTAGAGGTGAAGCTCGACATTTTGGTAAGTGTAGTGGAAGAAATGATGCAAAAGATCACCACAAAGTATGAGTATGATGTTCAAGATCATGGCTCACTAACTGAAGAAGAACAAGTGGCTGATATAAAACATTTTGTTTCTTATCCCAATTCTCATAGACCTGATAATGATTGTTTTATAGATCATCTTGGAGAAGAGAGATCCGTTGATATGAAATGCATGCTTGATGATATATTTTTTACTGACGATTTGCCCCAGTTTGATCAGTATGATGATGATTATGTTCTCCAAACAGAAGCTAATCTTGTAGACAAATCAGCAACTAGTTTGTGGGAGGAGGAAGTTCATTTTCCACAGTTTGAGTACAGTGATCAACCGTTGCATATCAGCTATGGAAGTGAGAAGGAAAGTGCAACAAATTTCAAGTAAGTGAAGGATCTTTGCCTTTTTGTTTTGCGTCATTTCAATTCATCAGAGACAACTTTCATGCAATCAGAAATCAAATGTCGACAAGTCTTGATCTGGACCATCTTGAGGGCAATGAAATCCTTGTGCTAGACTCTTCATATCCAGATTTGCAACCTCTAAATTCCATTTATTTTCAAGTTGTAGATGAATACTTGGAAGCTAGAACATATGATCAAATGATGCAAGATGATTCTATACCATTTTGTTTTGAATCATTTCAATTTTTGAAGGGAAAATTGCATAAGGTATCTTCAAATGAGCAGCTTGTAGGAAATCATGTAATCTCATCAGAAACAATAGAAAATGGGTTGCAGATGTCTTTTCAAGATTTTCATGATCCAATAGCTGATGTGTTGGATGATGTCTGCAGTCAAAGTCCTTCTCCATTAGCTACCCGTGAGCTTGAAAAAAGTATTGATACAAACTTGATCTGGCAGTCAGTTTCTTTGTCACTTTCAGCAGGAGTCTCGTCGCAAAGCTCAGATGAAAGTTTGCATTCATGGTACAAGGAGAAGCAAACTAATCCATTGGATGAGCTAAGTCCCAGTGTGCATGAATTTCAAGATCCTTATGCAGTTTTTTTGGATTCAAATAGAGAATCCATATCATTCAATGGATCTATTCACAAGTTTTCATGGGAGTTTCCTTTCAGTAGTTCTTTCTTGTTGTTCATAAGAAAGCACTTGTGGGGAATGCAAACAGTAGCCAGAATGCTTACTTGGTTGCATTGGTTGTTTCATTTCACTTGATCATGTGATGAATGGAACAGTTAGAGTAGGCTTTATTGAATAAGCTCTATTTTGAGCATATTTTCTAGTTTGTCAGTTGTGTTTTAGTATTGAGTTAGTTTCAAGTCAGTTTGTATCGTTAAGTCGTCAGTTTTCAGTCATGCATTTCAGATTGAATTTTTTACTCCATGCCCAATGGATAAGGCACTGGTCTGCTCTCCCAAAGATCTACAGTTCTTGGCACCTCCAAGGAGCTACCATCCCCATTGGAGTCAATGTTAGTGTCAGTGTTTGAAGCCTTCCTCCAGTGATCAAACATGCTTTTACAAAGTATTTTAAGGTGTCAAGGTCAAATTTTGTCATTTCAGCAAGTCTTAAAGTAAAATTTGGTCACTAGGTATTAGGTCTAGGGTTTGTTTTCACTCCTTTCAAAGTTTTCCAAATGTTGATCCATGTCACCATTCATCCGAGTGTGCCTCAAAGAGTAGTCATCATCATTTCAGGTTCCAATGGGTCATTTCACACCTTGTTCATGCTTAAGTTGTGCCTAGGTAAGGCTCATTTCCCTCTCCTAGGGTTTTGAAGGTAATTTCTCTTGGATGGTCGAATCATCAACAAAACTTGTGTCTTGATATTCATACACATTCCCCTATCCTTAATGTACCTTATTAAACATTTCCCATCACTGATATCCCTCAAATTCCTCATTTTCCCACAAACCCTAGTTTCTTGCTACAATTTGACAATTTTCTAGGCTAGGCCTATGTTTTTCCCTTTTGGACCCCTTCCCCTCACTCAATATTTGAAATTCAACTTTTCCCTATTTTCTAACATCCCTCCCTACTTCCCAAAATTTCCTCAACAATTTAGAAGCCCCTTATCCCCTTCATTTCCCTTCCTTTCGACAAATCCCCTGTTCCACACATTGGGGTAGGTTTTACTCAAATGTTGTTTCTGTGAAATATAATATGCATTTGACAAAACTGAGATAGGTTTTTGTCCACAATAGTCCAAGGAAGAGAACCCTCCTTCACCTTTTACACAGGTGTCATGGTTTTAGAGAAATGTCAAAAATAAATTTTCCTCAAGAGGGTTGTTGCACCTTTGGAGTGGCCTTGGGAAAATCAAGATTTTTCCTAGCTTGGTTGTCCAAATGACTTTCTTGATGAATTAAATGATAAATAGACACAAATATATGTTGGAAATAATACTGAGAGGGGGGGTGAATCAGTATTATCAAGTCAAATATTCATTTTCAAAAACAAATGATATACGCTACTTCAGTTAGTTAAACCCGCGTATATACGTAACTATGCAAAAGGAAAACTGTGTATACAAAGAAAACTTTTAATTTACTTTATCTTTCTGATGATGATTGTTAATCTGTGTTGCAGAATCAAATAACCAGTAACCAGAGACAGTAAAATAGAACAGAAAGACAATCATGCACAAGAACACAAGATATAAGGTGGAAACCCAATGTGCGTGAAAACCACCTGCTGCAATTCGTCTCTATCTTCTTTTTAAATTAGAAGCTTCTTTTACAATGTACTGGTGCAGTCCTTTACTAGTACGCAGGCTGCAACCTGTAGAGAGCTACAACCCTCTCTCATTCTCCAGCTTCTCCTGGAAGGGAGCTACAACCCCCGTTAGCTCTTACATTAGCCAAGACACTAGTATGTAGGTGCTGGCCTACAGAAGGCTACAACCTTCTCTTTCTTCCAGGGACCACGTTTCATAAATTTTCAGACTGGATCCATAAACATCAATCAATCATCAAGAATCAACCAATCTCCTTTCCACCAATTAGATCTGAATCAAGTAGATACTTCTCTGATAGTTGTACCCAAAACACAGTACCATAAACCACACACCAAACACTGAACCCAGAACACAGCAACAGTAAACAGAAGCAGTTAGATCACAACTTAAAGTATATACGCTATTTCAATAACCTACAACATGCGTGCATATGCTTCTGTGTTTGGAACAACCTGCATATACGTTGTTTTCATTCACTGAACAAGCGTGTATACACAGCTTCGCTTCACTGAACTTGCGTACAGATCTATAAAGGATAATTTGCTCTTTCAGATATTCAAAAGCACTAATTAACCCAGATTATCAATGTTATATATCAAGCAAGCGCCACATATAACAAACCAAAATCATATAAAGATACTATCATTCAAGCTTAAAGATTATGACCCATCAATAGAACTTATCCTTCTTCTTTGCGCTAAGGTTCCTCTTTTATTCAGATCCAGATCTGCACCATAACCCAATTACCAGTATTCAGATCTACCACTTTTTAGATATTCAATGATAATTCAGATAATCCTTTGCCACATGATCTCCTTCCTCTTTTATAGTCTTAGGCCTTCCACAATACCATGGTCCAAAACTATAACATTTCAATACCATGAACCCAAAACTAGGGATCAACATATCTGACGAGACGCCATGGTCCAAAACAATAGGTTCAAATCCCAAGAACTAACCACCATGGATCAAAAGTGAGTTCCCCAACATATACACGCTTTTGTAACATATAACCCGCGTGTGTACGCGTCTTCGTCTAGATGAACCTGCGTATATGACTTTTTCTTCTTTCTGGGTGCCTAAATTGAGATCTTTCACCATGTTGAGTTGCCATCAAGGACAACACCAGAGCCATAGCATCAAACCTATGCCTTAATGCCAACAATCTCCCCCTTTGGACTTGATGGCAACACCAAGATCCTCTTTCATTCTCCCCCTTTGTCATCAAGGGCAAAGGGTTGTGCTCCCCCTGAGTACATGCTAAAATCTCTGCCCTGCTGTGCTGACCATGCTCCCCCTGACTGTAGGCAAGATCTGCAAAATATGTTCTTCAAGAAGAACCATGACATATACA
>APFE031328923.1:164764-208676 GCA_000404065.3 Pinus taeda
TTCTTCAGAATCTGCTTAAGGTACTTGGTTTGAGACAAGAAGATACCGCCTTCATTCTGTTGGATTTGCAATCCAAGAAAGTATGTCAGTTCTCCAAGCAAAGACATTTCAAATTCTTTCTGCATTACCAAAGCAAAGTTTTGACTCATATCTTCTTCATTGCTGCCAAATATAATGTCATCTACATACACAACAAGTATTAGCAGTTTGTTATTTTCTATTTTGATATAAAGATTGCTATCTGTTGATCCTTTTGGAAAACCTTGTTGATGAAGATACTTGTCCAAACGATAGTACCAAGCCCTTGGAGCCTCTTTAAGACCATAAAGAGCCTTTTTTAGTCTGCATACAAGATTTGGATCATTCCCAAGGATGAAACCATCTAGTTGCTCAGTGTACACTTCTTCTTCTAAGTCCCCATTCAGAAAGGCTGATTTTACGTCCATTTGAAAAACTTTGAACTTTTGAGAACTTGAGAGAGCAAGGAACATTCGGATGGCTTCAAGTCTAGCAACAGGAGCAAAACTTTCTTCAAAATCTATTCCTTCTTGTTGAGCATACCCTTTGCAAACAAGTCTGGCCTTGTTTCTAATAACTTCCCGATTTTCATTCAATTTGTTCTTAAAGATCCATTTTGTTCCTATGAAATTCTTATATTTTGGTCTAGGAACCAACTCCCAAGTGTTGTTCTTTTCAATTTGTTCAAGTTCTTCATCCATTGCCTTGACCCAACATTCATCTTTGCAAGCTTCTTTTACATTTTGCAGTTCAGTGGAGTAGAGTAATGCCAAATAGCTTGAAGCTTCTGCAATTGTTCTTCTTGTTTGTATGCCAGCTTCCTTTTGCCCCAAAATTTGTGATTCTGGATGATTCTTTTGAACATACCTAGAAGGATTCTTTTCTTCTATCCTTATTTGTTCCTCTGGATCCTCATGAGTTTATTCTTCATGGGTCTCTTCTTCATCATCGTTCTGATTTGGAGAGTAGTCTTCATCTTCTTCGATATGTTCATGATTTACTTGCTTAGGGATGTATCCTTTTTCATCAACCACAACATCAATGCTGTCAACAATTCTTCCAAATATTTTATTATAACACTTATATGCTTTGCTGTAGGGAGAATAACCAAGGAGAATGCCTTCATCAGCTCTAGGTTCAAGTTTGCCAAGTTGTTCATCAGTATTCTTAATATAGCATTTGCTCCCAAAATTTTTGAAATTCTTTACTGAAGGAGTCTCACCATACCAGAGCTCATGCGGAGTTTGAGTGCTGTTCACTCGGACATTTGTTTTGTTGAGAATAAAAACCGCAGCATATGCAGCTTCACCCCAGAAGGTTGCGGGAGTTCCAGACTCATCAAGCACAGCACGAGCCATTTCTTGGACTGTTCTGTTCATCCTTTCCACCACTCCATTTTGCTGAGGAGTCCTAGCTGTAGATAATTCCCTTCTTATTCCATGTTCTTCACAGAAATCGAAAAATTCATTTGAGGTAAACTCCCCACCTTTGTCTGACCTGAGGCACTTAATTTTGTAATTTGATTCATTTTCAACCAGGGCTTTGAAGGATTGGAATTTTTCGAATGCTTCATCCTTGTGTTTCATAAGTCCTAACCAAACCATCCTGGAGAAGTCGTTAATGAATAATATAAAGTATTCTTCTCCTCGAGGTGACCTTGTCCTAAATGGACCACATACATCTGTATGGACTAGCTCAAGAGGCTTGCTGGTTGATCCTTCCTTATCAAGGAAATTAGTTCTGGTTTGCTTACCAAACTGACATGATTTGCATATGGTGTTGTCTGGAATTTTGATGTCTGGAAGACCACGAACTACTTGGCATTTGCATGCTTTCCTTATTTGTGAAAAGCTTAGATGCCCCAACCTACGATGCCATAACCAGTGTTCATCATTCTTGCTCAAATAACATTGTTGTTCTCCTTCTTCAAATATGTATAGATTATTTGGAGTTCTTCCGCCTTTCATTATTGTTCTTCCTGTATCAAGATCACGAACACTACACCCATCTGATCGAAATATTACCTCGGTTCCATTATCGCACATCTGACTGACACTCAATAGATTATGCTTCAAGCCATAAACATACAAAACATTTCCAGCTTTGACCTTTTCTTTCAACTGAGCAGTGCCTTTTCGTTTTATGGCTGCAGGGGTATCATTTCCAAAAGATTCTTTCTTTCCCTTTTCTAAAGCAGTATATGATTCAAGTTTTTCTTTATCACCTGTCATATGCTTCAAACATCTGCTATCGATGTACCATTGATTTTCCTGTCCTTCTGCATACAAAGCTATCCCACATCTTTCTGGTTTCGGTTCCTTCATTCTCCATGTTTTGGCACTTGAGGTTTGTTCCTTCTGAGTTGTCTTCCAAAACCTGCTCCTGCATTCAGAATCTTCATGGCCAAAATTATTGCAAATAGAGCATTCAATTTCACTATCAAGGGCGGAAACGTTGTTATAGGTCCTCTTCGAGATTGCAGGCATACTTCTTTGTTTTTGAGCTTCTCTAGTCATGATTGTTTTATAGGCAACACATTGAACTACTTTATGACCAAATTTATGGCAAGAGAAACATTGGCCATTGAAGAAATTCCTGCGACTATCCTCCAATCGATTGTACTTTCTACTGACATCCATTCTTGAATAAAATTGGGAAGATTTTACCTGTGGCTGGTTGTAGCTTCTGTTTGTAGCATGCCCCCGATTTTCTTGATAGTCTTTGTTTGTTCTTGAGGAAGATTGTCCCTGATTTACCTGATGATTTCTATTAGGCCTTTGCTCACTCCTTCTTGCTACATCAAGATAACTTTTGGAGGTGGAAGCTTGAGATGCTTCTCCATTATACCCCAGACCTATCTTGACTAGAGGGGAACGCTACACATTGATAATCTTATTCAGAGTTTCAGATCCTTTAACAGATTTAAGATTAAGGGCCTTTGTTCTCTCAATTTCTTTTCTAAGGCCAACAATTTCACATTCTAACTTCTCAAGAGATTTTTCCTTTTCATCAAGTTGAAATTGCAGAGTATCAATGATCATATTCTTTTCTTCTAAACATGTTTTGAGTCTTGAAATCTCTTCATAAAATCCATCCACATCTATAGCATCCATGTAATCATCATCTTCAAAGGCCAATAAAAGTTTATAGTGATTACCTCGTTCATCTTCATCGCTATTTGATAGTCCATCACTATCTTCAAGAGTGTAATAGCTTTTCTTATTTTCTTTCTTGTTCCATCTAATAGGTTCCTTCCCCTTGTCAATCTTATCCTTGTGAGGACATTTGGGAACATAGTGACCTACTCTTCCACAAGCAAAACATTTTAAAGGTAACTTACCTCTGAATCTTCCAGTACCCCGTTGAAGATTTCTGACAAAATTTGATTCTTCTTCTTCTTCTGACACGTGTGCTAACTCATAGTACTCTACTTTGCCTGAAGCCTTGAAGGCAGCTACTTTCCTGTCTGATGGACCTCCTTTCCTCATTTCATATGCAGTTAGAATTCCGTGTAGCTGTGACATTTTAAGGTTTTGTAGATTCTCCTTTTTTTCTATAGCAGAAACTTTAGATTCAAATCTAGAGGACAAAGATCTTAGGACTTTTTCAACCACAACAGCCTCTTTTATTTCTTCACCCAAATTTTTCATACAATTTACAATCTCATCTACACGAAGAAAATAATTAGCCACACTTCCATCATTATACATCTTGAGATTTTCATACTGAATCCTGAGAGTTTGAAGTTTTGCTCGTTTTACCTGATCATCTCCCTCATAGCTTAGAACAATCTTGTCCCATATTTCTTTTGCGGATTTAAACTACATAACCTTGACAAATTTTGATTGAGATAAACATCCTAATAGAGTATTGACTGCCTTTGCATTTGTTTCATATTTCTTCTTCTCAGCCGGATCTGTAGGAGTTGCTGATGGAAAAGTATACCCTGTATCTATGATATCCCAGACTTCTGTACCAAGAGATTGAAGATAGGCAGTAACTCTTAACCTTCCAATATACGAAGTTTGTAACCATCAAAAAATCGGTGGCCTGATGATGCTTCCCTCTCGTAGTTTGCTATGATGAAAGATCTTCCTTCAAGCGATCAAGCTTCTTCTGAGGACCGGCTCTGATACCAATTGTTGGAAATAATACTGAGAGGGGGGGGGGGGTGAATCAGTATTATCAAGTCAAATATTCCTTTTCAAAAACAAATGACATACGCTACTTTAGTTAGTTAAACCCGCGTATATACGCAACTATGCAAAAGGAAAACTGCGTATACAAAGCAAACTTTTAATTTACTTTATCTTTCTGATGATGATTGTTAATCTGTGTTGCAGAATCAAATAACCAGTAACCAGAGACAGTAAAATAGAACAGAAAGACAATCATGCACAAGAGCACAAGATATAAGGTGGAAACCCAATGTGGGTGAAAACCACCTGCTGCAATTCGTCTCTATCTGCTTTTTAAATTAGAAACTTCTTTTACAATGTACTGGTGCAGTCCTTTACCAGTACGCAGGCTACAACCTACAAAGAGCTACAACCCTCTCTCATTCTCCAGCTTCTCCTGGAAGGGAGCTACAACCCCCGTTAGCTCTTGCACTAGCCAAGATACTAGTATGTAGGTGCTGGCCTATAGAAGGCTACAACCTTCTCTTTCTTCCAGGGACCACATTTCATAAATTTTCAGATTGGATCCATAAACATCAATCAATCATCAAGAATCAACCAATCTCCTTTCCACTAACTAGATCTGAATCAAGTAGATACTTCTCTAACAGCTGTACCCAAAACATAGTACCAGAAACCACACACCAAACACCGAACCCAGAACACAACAGCATTAAACAGAAGCAGCTGGATCACAACTTAAAGTATATACGCTATTTCAATAACCTGCAATATGCGTGCATATGCTTCTGTGTTTGGAACAACCTGTGTATATGCTGTTTTCATTCACTGAACAAGTGTGTATACGCGGCTTCGCTTCACTGAACCTGCGTATAGATCTATAAAGGATAATTCGCTCTTTCAGATATTCAAAAACACTAATTAACCCAATTATCAGTGTTATAGATCAAGCAAGAGCCACATATAACAGACCAAAATCATATAAAGATACTATCATTCAATCTTAAAGATTATGACCCATCAATAGAACTTATCCTTCTTCTTTGCACTGAGGTTCCTCTTTTATTCAGATCCAAATCTGCACCATAACCCAATTACCAGTATTCAGATCTACCACTTTTTAGATATTCAATGATAATTCAGATAATCCTTTGCCACATGATCTCCTTCCTCTTTTATAGTCTTACGCCTTCCACAATACCATGGTCCAAAACCATAACATTTCAATACCATGAACCCAAAACTAGGGATCAACACATCTGACGACACGCCATGGTCCAAAACAACAGGTTCAAATCCCAAGAACTAACCACCATGGATCAAAAGTAAGTTCCCCAACATATACGCTCTTTTGTAACGTATAACCCGCATGTGTACGCGTCTTCATCTAGATGAACCTGCGTATATGACTTTTTCTTCTTTCTGGGTGCCTGAACTGAGATCTGTCACCAAGTTGAGTTGCCATCAAGGACAAAACTAGAGCCATAGCATCAAACCTATGCCATGATGCCAACAATATATTTCCAATGAGCTAGCGTGAGCTCAATTTGGAGTTGAGGAATACCTTCCACAGTTGACTGCAACAGCACTCTACATTTAGGAAGCCTCATTTTGCACATTTTGACCAGTCTTGGGAGATTTGACTTTTGATAGGGAACATGAACTCGAAATTGAAACATTTAAGCTTTGTTGGAAAGTAGACTCAGCAAGATTTCCAACAAGCTATGGCATGCCTAATTTGGAAACAAGGAAGGCCTCCAAAAGTATCCTGCAAAAATCACTACGCACCTATCAGTTGGCGCTACGTACAGAATTGGCGCCACGCACCTAGTGCAGGTTTTACACTGAGTTTTGAATGGGCACTACACATACAAAGTGCACTACGCACCTGGGTGAGTGTGCTACACACTTGGAAGTTGGGCTACAAACATTTCTGAAACTTATCAAATGGCCTCAAAACTCCCAAATTCCTCCATGTCCCCCTTGACTGACTTACAATAATATATGGAGCTGAGCATGTCTGGGAATACGGGAGAACGCCGCAAGTTAGTAACATCATTTTTATTGCTAAAAGGAATTGTTGCATACGTTTTTGGGTTTTATTGATTCTCTAGACATCAAACCCTAATTGTCTCTAAATTGTCTCATATGTTGTAAAACACACTCATTACTATTTCGCTATATCATCTTTTACCGTTTCCCTAAACCCCATCCTGCTACCCATAATTCCCTAGACAACAAACCCTAATTCCAACATTCTACATTTTCACTACCCCTACTTCATTACAAACCCTATTTACATCACTAAAACCCTACCCACTCTCCCAATCCCTAAACTACTTCCCAAACCCTACAAGCCCTACTCACATCATCAAAATCTACCCACTCTCCCTAAAACCCTAATCATCCCGAAACCTTGTTCACACATACATTTCCACACTCCCTCCTCCATACACTCTATCCATTCCATTCCTCCATCCTATTCCATACTATTATCCACAAACCATTCATATAATCACATTTTTCAAAACCAAGGGAAAACAATGGAAAGAGACAGTGAATATCACTATGAGGAAGAGACACTCAGTGATAGTTCCATGGAGAGACATAAGCAGCAAAGCAAAGGCAAAGAGAATATGCACAAGGATGATATAGATGATGAACAAGAAAGAGAACAAATACTTGGAGGATAAGCAAAGCCTAATGGAGCTAGAAATGTTGAAACTGAAGAGGCAAAATGACAAAGAGGACCATGTCACTTTGACTTCCATTGAACAAGAGATAGAGAATGACAAGGAGTCTTGGTTGGAGAAGATGAACATGCACTTGGAGAGGTTGTTGGAAAAGGCTAAAAAGGAGAAAAAGATGTTGTGCCACATGGCTTATCACTATTTGGCCCAGAACAAAATTTGTAAAACAAGGATAAGAAGCCTAAAAGCAAAGTTAAGGAGAACTTTGAGGAGCAAAAAAGAGCAAGATAAGCTCAAGATCTTGGTTGAAGCTTCATTGGCCTAGCATAGAACTTAACATAGATCATTCATGTGAAATTTCAAGAACTTTGGTGAACATTTTGGCATTTTTGAATTTTGCAGGGAAAAAACAAGTTTTTCCGGCAGGTGCGTAGCACCACAGGTGCTTGCTTTTGATAGGGACCTCCATTTGAATAAAACTTGGTATTTTTGGATTCCTTATGAAAAGTTATGCATGCTTAGAAATTACTAGGAATTTTTGACAAGTTTTGGACCTCCAAAAGGGCCAAAAACACCTAAACAATGCCCTCTCTGCCACTTTTTGGCCACACAAGAAGCAGTCTTGGGAGATTGAATTTTTGGAGGGGTAAATAGACTCTAAATAAAAAAATTCAAGTTTTTCCAGAAAGTAGACTCATGGGGTTTTCCAACGAGCTATCCTGCACCTGATTTGGACCTTGGGAAACCCTCAAAAAGTAGCTTGAAAAAGCACTACGCACAGAAAAAATGGCGCTACGCACAGGATGAAAAAGTGCCAATTTTGCTCAAAAACTTTCTTTTTCACGTTGTTTTCTTCTAGTTTGACTTTTTCTCTCTTATGGTCAAATTCATTATGTGACATGATGTAAGTTAATGTACTATGATGTAAAAATGATAAAAAATGACTTGATAAGGTAGATACATTAGTTGTAGGTGGTTTAGAGTTGAATGAATCAATTTCCTAGGTTTTAGAGGCAAGCTGTTCCACTGCCTATTTTTGTGTTCCTAGTTTAGATATGGTTGAAACCACCCCTCTTCTCATGGATTCGACCCATAATGGATAACACAGGTGGTTTGGAGGCTATATCTTGTACTTTCTTAGTCATTTGTCAAGGTTGGACTCTTGTGGATGCATTGAGCACTATTGTGCATCATTTCTATAGTTTGGCAAGGAAATAAACCAGGGTTTTGCAGCATTTTGTGGGATTCTTGTGGTAATGTGATTTAGCATTATTTCCTTCTTTGTTAATTAGTGATATTATGTTTATGTGTGCAATCATCTCTTTTATTCTTCATAGCTAAATGAATCAAGCTTAAAGGGTAGAATTCATTGATGTTTCAGTGCTCTGCCTTAGGGTTTATTTAGTTTTGCATGTTTTCTACTATTTTAAGAGGACTCATGACACTTGCATGCCCTCTCTAGCTCCTCACTAGTCTTTAGACTCACCATTACACTCATTTCAAAGTGCTAAAACACTTGCCTACCTCGCCCCACAGAAACCTCTACAAATCAGTGTTTATTTCCCACACCCAAAGTTGCCTTCCCCATCTAATCCAGCAACCAACCATTAAAATCAAACAAATTCCTTTGAGCAAGCATACCTAGCCTAAAATTAGTTTTTATATCAGTCATCTCAAGACTTCTTTGATATATTTTCATTGATATTGACAAGGAGAGAGCCCTCTCTTGACCTCTTAGGGCTAGCTACCAGGTTAAGCGTGGTTTGGTGTTACCCTAGACCTGCCTTTCTTAGCTTGAGGTAAATTTAGGCCCTAACAATCTACTCTGTCAGTAAGGATGAGACTATTTCATCAAACTGCAAGGCAATTGCATTGGTACTTATTGCAATAACTAGACTATCCCATGAATTTGGTAGAGGACACAACAAACTGATTCACTTCATCTGAAATTTTAATATCAACACGTAATAACTGGCTTACCATAATATTAAATGTGTTCAGATGCTCTATCACTGAGTCTCCATCTTTCATCCTCAAGTTATACAACTTTTTCTGTAGGAATAGTTTATTCACCAAAGAATTAGATTGGTACAAATTCCCTAACTTGTCCCGCAAAGCCTTCGTCGTAGCTTCCCCTTATACATTCAACAATATTGAATCTGAGACACATAATCATATTGTGCTTTTTGCCTTCCAATCCAACTTCTTTCATTATTCATCAGACACTCATGTTGGTTTAGTACCTAGATCTACCGCGATCCACTGATATTTATCCACTAGCAAATCCGCCATCTTGAATTTCCACAACTCAAAACTCTCGCCATTAAATTTCTCGATCTCTATCTTTCCACTGCTTGCCATCTTCTTTCAACACACAAATCAATCCCATAGATCTCCCACTGAATAGGGTTTACCAAAGGCCCGAGCAAAACCTCTTAGTAGTGAAGGCGTCCGCTTGAAGCCAAAACAACTCTTATACCAAATTTAGCTTTTAACCCCATAAATAAATTACCTGCGTACAAATTCTAAAAACAAAAAATAAACAATGGTAAGAGCATAACACATAAAACAAACATACACAAATATTTTCCCTTGGATCCCAAAACCAGGACTACCAAATTGATTTTTCATTATTTTCCTTTCAATGTTATGGTACATATATAGACATGTTGAAGCATTCATAAACCCAAATCCATTAACCCTGGATTAGAACATAATCGTATTTCTCTTGATCAGATCTACAAAATACCATGGACCGAAAACCATCGCACCCAAAACCATGTGCGAAATCCATGCACAAAACCATAGATAGGTCCCCCCACCTAATATAGGGTCCAAAAATAATTTCTCGGCGACCGTGTATAGGGGGGCTTTCACCCCCCTCAAACCCTCTGACAAGGGGGGTTGTGCCCCCCTTGTTGCACTTGACTAGTCATGGAAATAATATAACACACCCCAACACCAATTTTGTCCCTGAGCTATCTACTAGACACCTGGTCAATGTTTTGGACATAAATTTTTCATTTCAAATCCAAATTGAGTGATTCAAATTCGGTTAGAAATTATACAACAAGGGCTAATTAGGATAGAAACAGGTTTTCAAATATATGTCCATTTGGTCCCTTAAAACATGATTGTCCTAACTATTTTTGAAGACAATGGACAAGGTCAAATTTTTTTTGAAGGGATGATGAAGAATATGGACGATATGTTTTAGCTACAAGATGAGGGAGAGTAGCCATGTAATCATAAGATGAGGCATGCCAAACTTGTGGAAATTATTGGAGGTGGTTATATTGAGATTGGCATGGCTTCCATAACACAAGAGTATTCCATAATGGATAATGCAAGTAAGAGAATGGAGAGGAAGTGTTTTGAACCATATATGTAGGCCATAGTTTCCATGGTTATGACCTTGTTTCAGCTTCTCGATCTCTTTGAAATCATGCTTTCATCCTAGGTGAGGAAGAGCAGTTAACCATGGGGTGTCTCTTTTGGCACCGAGGGAAAAACACTTCTTCAAATTTTTCCTATTTTTTTATTAACGTGCAAAACATCCAATTGTGAATTTAGAGAGCTAATAATATCAATTTTCAAATTTTCAAATAAATCGTTGATTTCAGCTCCTATATCTCTTGTTCTTTTAGAATATTTAAAAAAGAAAGAAGAAATTTCTCTAGAATTCATATCAGCCTTGAAGATTCCTCTTGAATACCTTACACATAATTAAGAAACATCATTATATGATAGCTGAAAAACATCACCTTTTCCCATCAGATTCAAGGTCCCTTTTTCCAACTATTTATGAGTTGATTTTTAAAGGTTGTATTGAAATTGCTCGACATATTCCTCCAAGCTTTCATATTCCCTTTGTATCATTATGAAAATGTCTTCATTGACCTTGCAATAGTCTTGGTACTTCTTCAAGAATACATTCGCCATGTCCTCCCATGTTTGAATTCGGTTCCCACCAAGGCCCATGAACCATAGGAGAGATGCTCCTTTAGTGTAAGAGGAAACACTTTCAACCTTTGATAATTAGTATAATAATCATAACCTCTACAAAGTACTTCAAACTCAAATAAGAATTTATCGTGGTATTCATTTTCCAAATCATTAAAAATTTGGTAGAGCAGATGGGGGAACGATATGAATTTGTGTCACTCCTCTTAGATCTCTGATAGGGAATTAAAAAGTAGCAATGCGTGTCATTTCCTCCCAAAATAGAAGAGGTTATTCATGTGCTACCTCAAGGCTCCTCCTTCAAATTTTCGTTCCAATCGGTTAATGGAATGGGTGGTGCTTACAACACCACTTGAGTGAAATCATAATATTTTTTCTTTTTCAAAATTCTACGTCTAAAATTCCTAGTTTATCCATGCATGTTATATGACCTAAAACTACCTACAGAGAGCATACCTCACCACAAATTAACTAGGGTGCGTGCATAGGTTCTTATCTTTTGTCATTAATATCCAACCTTGTATGAACTAGGTGTGCATCTACAATGTAATATTAGTGTGGAAATGCTATTTCGCAGCCTCCCTGACAACAACATCACAATGTTGGGGAAATTAATTGATTAATAAAAATAACAAATCACGTAGACATTAATTATTAACCAGAGGAACATATTTTTGTTTCAAGAAAGTCCGCAAAATATATGCAAGTAGATACCAGAGAATAATATTGGTTATTATATGAGATTCCTATGATAACATACAAGTACTTCTATTTATTAAAACAAAATTATTATATGCACACCCTTAAAGAAATCTAGAGTTGACAAAAACCAGGTAAATGAAAGTAAATCAATGAAAATGAATCTGGTAGTAAATTTTGTCTCTAATTAAAATAACGTGCCTAGAAATAAGAATGTAATAAACAACTAAAACTAAGGACTAATCAATAACATTGTTCTAGATACAAACTCAACCTATGAGTTAATCAAGAAATCGTACGAGAAATATTCAAGTCTACTCTCATAATATAATACTCATAAATAAATCAAGAACTACTACTAGGTAACAACAGTTCCATTTCAAGGAACAACGCTATAAAATTAAGGAAATCACATTCATAACTTAAGAGAGCAACTATTGAAAAGAGAACATTATAGATTTCTACATTAGAGGAAATCATCATATAAAATCAATGTCGGAAATGATTTTTCAATTAACTAAGGAAACAAACAATAATCAACAAAGTGACAACATGTAAAGAAAGCTACGCTCAAGAAAAAATTAAGCTAATTTACTTTACAAGGAGGTGCTTTATCCAAGGAAGTGGGTTTGGCTACCCGAGAATCAGCTTGCCTAAACGCTGCTTAGATCAAATGTAAGGAACATAAACTAAAATTAATGGATTGCTATTTTCATTAAAAAATATGGAAAAATAATCAGAGTCATAGTTCACAACATTATCTTCATTCAATAATTATTCATCCCGCTCTCTGATTTTTATCTACATTTAAATACATAAAGAGCAGGAGAAAATTACAACTAAATTGATTACAAAATGTTTCCATTACAATTGTAGATTTTCCTCAACAAATTAACCAGTAAGATCAGATTTGAAATATCTATCCATCATGATTCAACTGGAACAAGTCGAATCTAGTATTGCAATTGGGAGAATTTAAAAAATGACCACAACAACAAATCCAAGAAAATCACCTTTAAAGAACGTCATGTATCTCCCAAACCCAGGCAAAATTTGGAAATCTGCCAATTAAGAAACTAAATTGGCCTATTCTGCACAAAACCTGTGTATCGAATTTTCAAGATTCATCTTCATTGCCTCAAAATTCCAATGTAAAACTGTCACTATATATCCCTACGGATTTCTGAGTTAGAACATTTCACTGTGAGTTGGAGCTTCGATTTACAATCTGGAAGATATTTGGGAGGCTAAAACTGTGAGTGATGTGATAAAAAATCCATTCATAAACCATAATTAGAAAAAATATGTATAATAATATTCAATTTATTAAAAATAAAGAAAAATAAACACTACTAATCATGAAGATATTTGGGAGGCTAAAACTGTGAGTGATGTGATAAAAAATCCATTCATAAACCATAATTAGAAAAAATATGTATAATAATATTCAATTTATTAAAAATAAAGAAAAATAAACACTACTAATCATGAAGATATTTGGGAGGCTAAAACTGTGAGTGATGTGATAAAAAATCCATTCATAAACCATAATTAGAAAAAATATGTATAATAATATTCAATTTATTAAAAATAAAGAAAAATAAACACTACTAACCATTAAAGCATGATTAAGCATAATATGGTATTTTATGGGAAATTATGGTAAATGGAGTGATAAAATAATGGTATAAATGGATGAAATAAATGCCAATAAATGGAAATAATAATGGAAATTTATCGTCCCAATACAAATAAGGCTACATCCTTCCATGCATAACCCTTTTTGCATAGGTGGAGACGTTCCTTCCTCTTGACAAATTCTTTTGCTTCTTCATCCAAAGATGTTCTTCTTGTGAAAAAACATTCCCACTATCGAGGGATCCTTGTGAATTTTGATACCATTTCTTTTGTTACCATGATTTCTACTCTAACCATGGTATTTTCATTATCGAGAGTCTAAGAGAACTCCAATGTAACCTCCTCATCCAAACCCTATAGTTTTTCAAAATAGATTATCCATCCTATGTTTTTGAAAACCAAATAAACACCTTGTTTCTTCTACAACTATCCCACATCCGCATGTTCATGTAAAACTATCGAGCCTCCCATTTTGAAAATAATTCCCAACAACTGAATTTGTAGTACTTTTGGTTCTACATGCAAAGGTTGGGGGAAGGAAAATTTTAAGGATGAAAATTTTTCTTGAAGTTTAAAAACATTGGCTAATCTCACTAATCCCTAATATGCAAACTATAAATTTTTTATTGATATATTTGTATTCAAATTTATAATGATTTTGTATATATTCTCTATGTAATGTTGGTGATTTCTAAAGTAAAATAATTTTATATTCTAAAATTTTGGTGAATTATCTTCTTAAGAATTAGAAATTGGTGAATCTTTTTTATGAAAAATCATGGAAAATTAGCCCACTAGGCCAACATTAGCCCTTAAAATTTTCCATGTTGGGGACATGATTCTATAGATTTTCCTAATTTGGTAAGCTTCCATTTAAATTAGGCAAGCACGGTTCGACATACTTGGCTATGGATCAGTACAGTTTTACATGATTGGGTATGATAATGGGAAGTGTGAAGTTCAGTCATTGAGGGTGGTGGCACCCCCCCTCCCCAACTTAAATGCTTGAATGGCCTCATTCGTAGGAAAGATAGGTGCTAGTGCGTTATTAATCCACATTAATTCAAAGTAAAAATAGATGTTAAATAACTCATGCCTAGTTTGATCTTACCACATGTAAGGTGCAAATAGAATGATTGATAGTTGATGAGACAATGGTTTGTAATGATGATTGCGCATCGAATGCATGGTGCTGCTAAATCAACCTGTAAAAACAACAGAAACTTGATTAAATAATATCGTCACTTCTTATTTAGCAATGTTGGTACTAAAAAAAAAATGTGGCGATAAATGATTTTTCATGATAGATGGAGATAACGAAGAATGTGATTCTTTTTACTAATATCAACAACTAACAAAATTGTTGGCTGAAAAGTAGCTGTTGGTTGTTTGCTATTACTTGACAAGTAACAATATTTTTTATGCACCAAGAAAACTCACAGCAATATAACTAAGAAAAATATTCATAGTTCATCACACACATACATATGTTCATAGATTTATTTTTTTTAATCAGTTTCCAAGTGCCAGCAAGTTTCTTTTCATCTGTCAATTTCCCCAACTATGCTCCTAAAAGTTTTCACAGTTGAATATTTATTTATTATAATATTTTTATCTCAGAAGAAAAGTACCAACTTGTTTTCCCTTGTCATCTATCCACCTGAGCTCCTAAGAGTTTTCACAATTAGGATTTTTATTATAATTTTCTTTAAGGGAAATTATGGTGGAGATGTAGATATAGTTGTGTATGATTTCTCTTCCTTAGGTAAAATTTCCACTTCAATAATAACAACAAATTGTTTGATAAAGGAATCCTTTGAGGTTGAATAATGATATAGACGAAGCTAGTGTCCATTAGTGAATCAAGGGGTGCATTGTGCATCAATAGTTACTAGCTTGAATGTCTCATTATCAAAGACTATATCTATTTCATATGGGCCCATCCATCTAGTACGCAATTTCCCCTTAAAATAATTGAATCAGGTATCATATAAAAGTGTCCAATCCTCGGGTTTGAACAACTTCTTTTTGATTTGTTGAACATGTTATTTGAATATCTGTTGTTGAATAAGGTTTCTATGGTTTAATGCAGCCAAATAGATTTCATCCATATCATGAAGTCATTATAGCCGATGCTTCTATGTTGTTGATAAATCCAAGCCAACTTCCATTACAATCCTAAGTGTGTTGATTTTAAACTATATCGGAAATATGGGAAAAGTCCCATATACCAACTCAAATGGGGAAAACCCCATTTTGTTTATTTGTGTTGTTCTATAAGTCCATAAGACTTCAAGTAGTTGACCATCCTAGTAACAAAGATGAATGGATATCGTTTTAGTGAGAATGTTCTCTAGTATTTTATTGGTGCTCTTGACCTACCCATCTTCTTTTGGGTGATAGGGAGAGGTGATCTGATGCCAAACCTTATACTTCTCAAGAAATTCCTTGACCCTATTACTATTAAACTAAGCTCCACCATCTGTGACTATTTCTCTTGGTATCCCATATCAAACAAAAAAATATTCATAAAGAAATTCATTGACAGCTTGTTCTGTGGCATGCGCTAAAATTCTTCCTCAGCCCATTTGGTCATGTAGTCAATGAAAACTAGGATATAAGATTTATGGTGTGATAGAGGGTTGATTGGGCCGACAAAATCAAGAGCCCATTTCTTGAATGGATCGATCACTAGTTGCATATGCAATGGAATCTCATCGGAATGGATCAATTGGCACATCCTATGGAAGCTATCACATCCTCTAACATATTACTTAACACTTTGGAATATAGTGGGCCAATAGTAACACATACACAACACCTTATGGTTGATTTGTCTGTCTGCAAAACGACCACCACAAGGGCCATCATAACAAGATTTAAGAATGTCTTGAATTTCATTTTCCCTAATGCATCTTCACATTATCTGATCATCTCTTGTGTAGCAATGATAGCTATATATCCATGAAAACCTGGTACGCTACTAAATTATTTTTCTTCTTTCTCGTGGAGACACATGACTTGAAAATTTTCATGTTGCAAGGTAGTTTCCAATCCCTGCATACCAAGGTGTATGAATGGACACCATAAACAAGTATTCATCCAAAAAAAAATTCTTCTATATGAGATTTTTCAGCATTTATAACTAATTTATATAAAATATCTGCAAGTACATTATCTCTACTAGGTTTATTCAATAATTGTAATATAAAATTATTGCATTAGCAACAACCACCTGATAACTCATCCACTAGTAATAGGTTTATTAGATAAGTACTAGATGGTTGAATGATCTATGTGCACAAAAGTGGGGTAACGGTTATATAATGCCCGAATTTGTTAATTGAAAATATGATAGTGATAGATTATTTCTTTGTTACCGTGTAATTCAATTCTATTGGTGATGAGTTTTTTCTAGAATAATAGATGGCATATTGTTATAGCTCCAAATATCACCCTTGGTATTTATGATGCCTAGTTTATGGCCTAGCGCAACCCCTCCTTCCAGACTTGGTCCAAATATTTTAAAAATAGTGTTTTACTCCCTGTACGTTATTTTTCCTTGTGATAAAAGTGTGTACACGTAGGTTAGTCAATACCCAACCCATGTATATGTGTTAAAACACTTAAAAAAATTAAATTTCCGTAACTATGGGCGGAGTTCACAAGTTTTACCTATTGATTACCTCCTAGTGCCCATGGATCAATTGTTTCCCAAGTAAAAAACTAATTGGGAGAAGTATAAATAGACTTCTATGGGAAGGCCTTAAGGAGGAGAAGAGATAGACTTACTATACTGAGATTATCCACTGACTAAGTCTGAAGTATCCCTGTGCTTCAAGCACTTCCCCAAGTTTCAAGAAACCCTTGTTTCCTTAAGTGTTGATATTCTCCCACTTGCTTGAGATATCATGGTATTGGTTATGGAAGGAGGCTGTTGAAGACTGGGACTAGATGGATCTGGAGGACAGTTCTGCTTGGATTTGGAAGAAGAAGACTCAGGTGAATTTTCTCCATGTTGGTTATAAATTTCTACAATAAAAAGAAACACTGCCTTGTTCTTGAGATTAACTTTGTTTATGTGTCATATACTATTGTAATTCATGTATGAATGTCATTTTGATCCATAACTAATCATCTTGCTTATATGATATAAAGTTGAGTTCATTAAAATGCTTTATCTATATGCTGCTATGTATGTTTGGATTGGTTGATTTGCATATTCAAAGATCATCAGGAGTTGCAGAGGGTCTGAATCCTGCTGGAACTACGCAAACAAAGGACATTCGGGTATGATCACTATCTCATAGTTTGTTAATATAAGGATGTTGCCTGAGTTGTATGAGTGTTTCTTACAGTAGTTTTCTCTTGCTCTATTGGGGTTTTAACCCAAATCCCTAGGGTACTTATTCTAGTAATAGAATTGGTGACTCCACTAGGGATAACAATCTTGTTATTCCTAGTTTGGGTTGTTCAGTGTCAATCAGGGCTCAGTTCTTGGTTTGCTTGTTGTGACAGCATTGTTTGGTCCAGTAGAAACTCAGACCTTAAGTTTGATCTTTTTGATCTAGCTTCATTTTTTATTTTTCTTGCAAATCTTAGTATACACACTTTTGTCTATTTACAGTAGCATACACACACTTGTTTCTGTGGAGCGAACCTGCGTATACGCGAGTTTCCTTTGTCATAAGTGTGTGTACACGCCTCTGTGCTTGAACACAGTCGCGTATACCATTTTTTGCATGGTTTTTTCAAATATTTTTACCCATAAAGATTTGCTTCTTGGTTTGTTTGGTTTCTGAGTGGTCAGTTTTTGTATTTAAAATTTAATTATTCAGTGAGCTTACTATTTTGAATTCTCTTCTACTTTGAAATGTTTTCGGCCTAGGTTTTCTTTTGACTGAGTTTTATGATTTGTTTTTGGATACAGAAGACTTCTTATAGAGGTTCTTTATTGTTCTGATCCTCTAGAACAACAGATTGTTTTCAATCTTTGTGTTAAGCTTGATTATTGGTCTGCTTGCTTTGCTTTCCGCCATGTCATGGCCTTACACCTTTTCTTTCTTTTTGAAAGTTTCTTTTTGATGAATTTGAAAGTGTTTCTTTCTTGACTTCTTGGTCAGTTTTTCAAAGCTCTTTTGCTACCTTTTGGGTCGTTTAGTGCAAGTTGAAACTCTTTTTGTTCAATTTTTCATTCGTTGTCAAATTGGTAACTTGCAAAGTTTCCTTATGCTTTTATTTCGGTCTTTGAGTTTTAAGTGGAATTTTGAGTGCTTTCGAAAGGTTGTTTTCATTGCTTCTTGAAAAAGAAAAGTCCTTAAAAAACATTTTTTTTGTCTTCTTTTTCCAAGTTTTATTTTGGTTTCTTTTGATTTTTGAAAGTGATTTGTGATCTTTTTGATTAGTCCTTCTTGTTTGGAGAAGATTTTGTATTCAAAATTTGTATTCTTTTCAAACACTTAAGTTTGCTTATTAATAAGTTATAAACAATTGCTTTCGTTCTTTTTAAAGTAATCTAGGATCTTGCATTATCATGGACACCTTGTATTAGGGTAGTTTTGCATTATTAAAGCATCAATAGCCTTTTTAGTTTTTTGTGAGTGAGAAGTGTGCTATAAGAAAAGAAAAGAAAAAAGTTTTGCTTTATAGAAGTTTCTTAGAACCCAAGTAAAAATTTCTTTTCATCGAAGAACAAACAATTGCATTTCATATAAGTTAGTTTTTCATTAATTTCTTTTGCATCATACAAACACCATCGGTTTCATCTCCATATTGTCCCCTTGACTTAAAAGAATAGCCGCTTAAAATCAAGCACTTAGTAAAATATACCAGAACTTTTTGTATTGTTATCAGAATACACCAACAAGTTTTAGGTTTATTTAGGGCCTTATATTAGGTGAGAGGGGAGTAAACTCTACAAGGCCACTCTAAATTGTAAAACATAGAAGTCTGATTAAAGAGTGAAATCCAAAAGAGTTAGGGAGACTGGGAAAGCTCCGTGACTGGGAGTTAAGCACGAGGGTTCGTGAAGATAAGGACGAGAGATACCCCCTCTCTTACTTGTCAGATCCTACCTCACAACTGTTCTGCCCAACTTTTGATATGAGTTGGTGTCTTTAGTTGCCTATCCTAGGGATCCACACAGGCGGCTGTGGAGCGGAATCCCGTGGCACTTGAGGTTGACATTGCATCACGTTCAGCAATACTTCTGGAGGGCACCCTTGCGAAGCTTGGGGGCTTGCACTGGCAAAGGTTTTTGTCTAGAGGTTAGCATAACTACCTCTGATACCTTCACTAGTAGACCTGGGGCATAATTAGCCTAATCTATTTTCGGAAGACCCTTATTATTAACTTCCTTGTATTTTGGTGTCTGGTCCTAATCACTTGGAGCGGAAATACTTGGAATTTGTTTGATTGCTAATCTCTCTAGGGACTTTTTTAGCGTGTGTTTTGTGCTCCTAGTCGGCCTAAATTTTAATTTTCTTGAGTCTTTAAGTAGATCTTATAAAAATAATTCAAAGTTGCTGAACGACCATCTTGACGGTCCCAGAGACTTTGTGGGCTTTCACCTACAAGTCTAGAGCCTTCTCCTAGAAGGCGTAGGAGAAATTTTTCCAATGGTTTTCAACCAGTGGAAGCAGGTGCATCAAAGATTGATCCTCCACTTCAGGACATTAGTTCACAAGATATACCTAGTACTACTATAGAGTTAGAGAGGAACACACCAGTTCATTTTCGAGTACTCTTCCAGTCGGAAGATAATATTGAAGTAGAACAGCTTTCAGATTCGGTTGCAGCTCTGAATTCTCCTCTCCCTCCTGATCATCCAGACGTATTATTATACATTGGAACTCTGATGCATAGGCCTCCAAGCCCAGGTCCACACACATCTATCCCTTCGATGATCACTGCTGGAAGCGTGGCATCCACCATGAGTGTTGCAAGCATGCAGACTCTCATATCTGTGCAGGGGGAAGGAACTATTTCCATCCCTTCTAACACTCTCAGCACTTCCTTATTTGGGTCTACTTCCATTTCGTCGACGAGTGGAAGTTCTCAAGCTAATGCATCCAGTTTTGGATTTTTCCCTTTTGGAATGTCCTCTCAAGGTATTCTGTTAGTTCCGTTGAATATACCATCAATCGCCTCCACATCCATGATGAGTGCATTGGCTTCTTTTCAGGATTTCCCATTTGGAAGTGGTCATATACCACATTCCAATCCGATAGTAGGGTCTATAACTTTTCCTTTCACAAGTCAAGGTGGTAACCCCTTTCAAAGTTGGACAAACCCTGCGGTTACTGGGATAGGAGCTAGGAATCTGTTTTTCAGCTAACAAGGGAATGTGTCGTATTCCTTGGTTAATTTATTTCAAAGTTTTTCACCCTTTGCTAACACTTGGAACCCTTATCAGGGGCTATCAGCTCCTTTCAATACTTCGTTAGGCGGTAACTTTACCAGTTACAGAGGATTTTCGACTGGAGTTGGTCAAACTCCGGGTTTTGCTAGACCACAAGGATCACCCTTTGGTGCAATAGGTTTTATGAGCTACTTCAGGCACCCTGGTGCCTTTTAAAATCTAGGTCATTCTTTTCAGACCCATTGGAACCCTACCCAGTCCAGATGGAATTCCCAAGGTCCCCCACGACTTCCTTTTCTGGCCATGCTTAATCTGCCAGCCTTGACTAAATTGATGAATGATTCAATTAGGCACAATCTAGCTTGGCCTCTGGTCCCAACTAAACTTCCATCGGATATTCCAAAATTCAAAGGGAAGAATGGTGAATACCCGGGAGACCATGTGACCACGTTCCATTTATGGTGCTCATCAAACTCCCTAATCAATGATTCAGTCAGGTTGAGGTTATTTCAGTGCACCTTAACAGGGAATGTAGCCATATGTATATAGAGTTTCCAGGGGGCACTTTTATTTATTTAAGTGATTTGGCTAATATTTTCTTAAACCATTTTCAATTTCTCGTCCGTTATGAAGTTGGAACTAAACTTCTGGCCAATTTTCATCAAGACACAACAACTCACATTTCAGATCATATCCAGGAATGGAGATGAAGAAAGAGGCTTATCAAAGCCAAAATTCCACCAGAGTTTTGTCTCAAATGGTTTCTAAAATCTTTACGACCTGAAATCTCTAAAGATGTTTCTCTTTTTGGTGTTTATTCAGAAAACAAGGCTATTTTTTGAGCCCAGCAATTAGAATTGATATATTCTTAGCCTAGGACTCTTTAGAAAATCCTTCCTAATGCTCCTAGATCTAAGGTTGATTTAGTCACACTAAAGCCTAGCCCTCACACCGATGGTATAGTTGGATCAATTGACAAAAATATGGTGAAACTTTTGAACCAATTGCAGTAGTTGTCTCTATAAACTACTTCTTCTAATCAGGAAGCACCGTCTACACCTTTGCCCTCCTAACCTACCTCCATTAATGTTGTCTAAGCTTCTAACCCCAAAGGAAATCAACAATCTGATGGGAAGAAGAAGGGATGAGGTAAGAAGAAGAATCAGGAAGGGAAGGATAATGTGAACAAGCCCGACAATGGTGCCAGTGAGGGTAGAAAAGAGTGTAAGAAGAAGGTTAAATTTCCATGCAAGTTATGTAATGGAGATCATTTGACTTACCTCTACCCCAAGATTCAGGATGCTCAGCACTTGTTAGTACAGTAAGGGTCCTCTAGCTCTCAAGCTGTCCTGACTAACCCTTTGGGCAGCAATTACTTGCTAGCATGAACTCGAACGCTGGTTTCTCCACAGGGGGAAACCAGGAAGGGGAAAATTCCTCAAATGTGTATATGATGAACTATCATGCTGAGGTTGCCACATGCGCACACGATTACAGTGAAACAGAAACATCTAAGGAAAAATTTGTTTCCGAAACCTCAGACCTGCTTCATATTGAGTGACCCTTTGTTGAGTCTATACCTCAGATACTGAAAGGTTCTTCTAAGTGCTCGATGATTAATCCTAATGATAGGGCAGTCCAGAACTACATGATTATAGAAGATCTGGTTCAAAGTCCATGTGCTATGTCTACATTGGAGGTACTCCAGCCATGTCCTACTCAAAGAAGTGCTTTGCTTTCGACAATTAGGGCAATAGATCCAAAAAAATCTTTAGTGCTCACTTTTGATATGCTCAATTTCAAAAAGAGACTTCCTCACCATATGGCTTTCCAGATAAAGTTTACTTACTAGAAAACCAATATTTTTCGGACAGTTATAGATGAGGGAGCTTCCACATGCATAATGTCTATGTCATGTTGGAAGGACTTTGGATCACCTTCAGTTGTTCCTTCACTGACTCTCTTAACAGCATTTGATGGTCATTCTCATAGGCCACATGGAATTATCCTGACTTTTCCTATATGTGTTGGAGGAAAGGTCGTTAATACTGAGGTAGAAATCATTGATGCCAACTTGGATTACAACCTCCTCTTGGGAAGAAATTGGATTTATGAGATGGACGTCATAGTTTCATCTCTGTTTCGCATCCTTTGTTTTCCTCACAAGGGGAGAATTGTTAAAATTGATCAATTAGATTATTCTCCAGGTGATTCTCATGCAACTTCGGATTCTACCATTCCATTGGTGGATAATCCTCGTCAACCTATAGACAATTTAGGAGTAGGGATGTACTCTTCCTTGATGGGTATATTTGAACTTCCCCCTCCTACAGCTAGAATCAATGCAATTTCATCCTCCAAGGGACCTTCATAGAAAGAGTTCTTTCGAACTCATTATTTTTCAGACCCTTGGACCTTACCTTCATCTATGACCACATTAGATGGAGGCCAGGTTGGTGGAATGCCATTCCCCATGTTTGCAGCAGAGCTTAGTTCTCAATCTATCATCAACTCTATAGACAACCATTCCAGTATTTTTTCAGAAGAGGAGTTAGATGGTGATGTGGCTCCAGCTTGGACCCTTGACTCTACTTTTGCTCTAGATTGCTTAGATATAGTTTTACCATCTAACGAAGCAATTTTAGAAGTGATGACGTGTATAGATCAACCTTGGGAAGATTTACATCATCGATCATATTTTCTTCCACCATTGTAGGAAGTCGAATCTAGGTTCTCCAATCTTCTTACTAGTGATGTTTGTACAGTGTCAAACCCAAACTGTACCTATAAACATCTCTAGGAATCCTGACGTTATAGAAAATGTCTTCGTCAGAGCCAATTGTTCCCATGAAGAGATTCAAATTTACACCGACCTCTTTAAAGAGTTTAGAGATGTGTTTGCTTGGTCTTATGAGGAAATGCTTGGTATTAATCCATCTATAGTCCAACATGAGATAAGATGTATGAGAACGCCAATCCGATTCATTAGAAGCTTTGGCCGGTCAATCCTAGGAAAGTAGCATCTATTAAAGCTGAAGTAGAAAAGCTGCTAAAGGTGGGTTTCATATACCCCATTCCTCTAATAGAGTGGGTTTCTAATCTAGTCACAGTAGAAAAAAATCAAGGAATGATCCGAGTTTGCATCTACTTTAGGGATTTGAACAAGGCTTGTCTGAAAGACAATTACCCCACACCATTTATTGATTAGATAGTTGATGAATTTGCGGGTAATGAAATTTTCTCATTCACGAATGGAGTCTCTGGTTATAATCAAATATCTATCCATCCAGAGGACCAGCATAAGACAACTTTTATTTGTCCCTCGGGTACCTTTGCATAAAAAAAGATGCCTTTTGGTCTTAAAAATGTTGGCGCTACATTTCAATGATGTCTTACACTTTCCATAGCATCAAGCATGTCATCGAAGCATACTTGGATGATTTAGCTGCTCGTTCTCAAAAGAGAATCAATCATCCCAGCCACCTTCGGTTAGTTTTTGAGAGATGTCGATTTTACAAAATTTGGTTGAATTTGAATAAGTATGTGTTCACAGTCACATCTAGTTGGTTGTTAGGATTCATCGTATCAACTGAAGGGATTCGAGTTGATCCCTTCAAGTTTGAGGCAATAATTCAGTTGCCTCCCCCGTCTTTCATCCGACAACTTCAAAATCTCTAAGGAAAGGCAAATTTCTTGAGATAGTTTATAGCAAACTACACTGAGATAACCAAAGGATTTATGTGTTTGCTAAAGAAAGGAGTTCCATTTTTATGGGATGACTTTGCACAACAATATTTTGATGCCTTGATGTAGGCATTAATCTCTGCCCCATTGTTGAGGCCACCGATTATGGCAAAGATTTCCTTTTGTATCTTGCAGTGGCAGAATCAACCATAGGTATGGTTCTGGTTTAGGAGGATTATTCTCTCATGGAGCATGTGATTTACTACTTGAATCGAGGCTTGGTAGGTCCTAAACTACACTATTCTCCTATTGAGAAATTGGCCTTGGTAGTTGTCCATGTCATCCAGTGGCTTCGTCATTATATTCTGCTACGCAAATGTTTGTCTTAGCGTCTGTCAATCCTTTTTAGTTTTTCCTCAGTAAGCGAGTGATTGGGGGCAAACACAATTGATGGATTGTTATTTTACAAGAATTGGATCTCGAGTTCTTGTCAGCCAAGTCTAAGAAATCATTGGGTTTTGTGGAATTAATTTCCGAGTTGCCTTGTGAAGAAGACATTGTTTATGAGGAAAGTTTCCCAGATGAAAATTTATTTCACATCTCTTCACAAGATCCCTGGTATGGAGATATTATCATATATCTCCAAACTTCAAAGTTCCCGCCTGCTTCCTCTAAGGATGAATGTCGAAAATTATGTCACCTTGCTAAAAGCTATGTTATCATTGGTGATACATTATATCAGTGAGGGGTTGATTTAATCCTTAGGCGTTGTTTATCTCTGGAGGAAGTAGAGTCTGTACTCAATGATTACCATAGTGGAGCTTGTGGTGATCATCTATCAGGGCTTGCAACAGCCCAGAAAATCTTGCGTGCCAACTACTTTTGGCCTTCAATTTTCAAAGATTGTATTGAAGTGGTCAAACATTACCACCCTTGTCAATTCTATACTCGGAAGATGCGCGCGCATCTAGCTCCTCTTTTCCTTATTATCATTGTTGGTCCTTTTACAAAGTGGGGCATTGACTTTACCACTTGTAATCCACCTTCAACAGCGAATCAAAAGTATATTATAGTGGCCATAGACTACATTATGAAGTGGGCTAAGGCCATGCCTACTTATAAAAATGATATTGAAACAGTAGCATTGTTTCTCTTCAATCAAGTTATTTCACATTTTGGCATCCCAAGAGATATTGTCACTGACCATGGCAGTCATTTCCAGAACCAACTGATGGCCGAATTGGCTCTTAAGTTGGGCTTCCGGTAGGAGCATTCATCTCTGTATTACCCTCAGGCCAATGGGCAAGTCGAAGCTGTGAATAAGTCCCTCAAGATGATCCTACAAAGGACAATTGACAAAAATCGCTCCAATTGGCACATCATGTTATACCCGGCTCTCTAGGCATACTGAACCTCGGTAAAGACTACCATCGGTTTTACACCTTTTTAGTTAGTTTATGGGCTGGAATCTATTTTTCCTATTGAATGTAAAATTCCATCCCTTAAGTTAGTTGTTGAGCTTCTTCTAGAGACCTCTACTCTCAAAGAGCACCTTGTTCATTTGGAACATCTCAATGAGCAGCATCGAGATGCCGCCATAATAAGCGAGGCTTCTTATCTTCTTCTTTTCCAAGCACATCTCCCACAACAATGTTAGAAGCATCTGAAGAAATATGGAATGGAAATTTCCAATTAGGTACACATAATACAAGAGTTGTAGACACAAGCTTCTTTAATTTTTGAAAATCAAATTGATAGTCATTAGTCCACACAAATGTTGCATATTTCATGAGTAGTGCATACAAAGGGGATGAAATTTTAGAGTAATTTTCAATGAATCAATGATAATACCCTTCTTATGTTAGGTCCCTATACTACTAGCGTAACCCTTATTGTTAGTAGTACAACCCCCTTATTATATTTGTGTGACCTTGTAGTCCCCATATTGTTATTATTATGCCTCATAAAAGCCCACAATTGTTATTATTATGCCCTTACATTATTATTGTTATATTAGCTCTGATTATATTATGACCCCTTAGACTCCTATATATAGAAAGGAGGTCTTGTCATTTGTATGATCCAAGAATTGTTCATTTGTGTAATGTAGAGGAGGTTGACCCCTCAAAGAGGCTTATTTCTAAGGCGTTCAACTATATTTTATATCTTTTTTGGGAGCTGGTTTCATAACATTTGGTATTGGAGCTTTGGATTCTAGGGTTTTCGCTGCTCCAAACAGGTCATCGTGGAATTTTCGTTGTAATTTTTTTTTGTGATGTTTCAGAAGCTAAAAAAAAAACCCATTTGAGACGAAATCTCACTGAACCTCGGATCCAAATTTTAGAGCTTGTCTCACTATATTTTCGGAGATATGATTTGAGGAAGTTATAGTATTTGCAAACTCTAGAATTTCATCTAAAACAGCACGTCGTGGAATTTTCACTATAATTTTTTCACTACGAAGCTTCAGAAGCTAAAAAAAAAAACCCATTTGAGAATAACTTGGTCTGAACCTTGGATCCAAATTTCAGATCTTGTCTCACTGTATTTTCAGATATATGATCTGAGGAAGTTAGGATTTTTGTAGACTCCTGAATTACATCTTAAATAGGTGACCTTGGAAAAATTGTCATAACTTTCTCTCTGAGCATCAGATTGAAATTTCATAAGAAGTTACAGAAAGAGGACGCATTGTAGTTTTTTTTGTATATTTTTCAGATCCGAAGGTCAAAAGTGAGACACGTGGCACTTCATACAAGTTCACTATTATGAAAAGGTATATAATCAGGTCATGTTGGGAGATTGTGCATAACGCTTTCTTGGATAATCCAATTTCAATCAGACTGGTGGAATTCGAAAGAGGACACAGAGATATACTCCAAATCACAATTTTAGAACTAGAAGATCTAAAATTATAGAGTTACAGTTGTTTCAAGATCGAGCTCCTAAAATCAAGAAAAACGAGATGAGGAAGTTTGATGGCAAGGATCCGGTAAATTGGATACTACAGATGGAGAAATATTTTGATCTACATGGTATACCACTGTTACAAAAGGTATGTATTGCATCTAATTATTTATAGCCGAAACAATTTTTATGGTATAAAGGGCTTTCTTCTCGTAAACCACTTGTCACATGGTCAATTTTCACCAAGGAAATGATAGCTCATTATGAGGATATAAAGAGAAACACCTTCTTTAGCCAATTGATAAATCTCAAACAAATGTGTTCAATGGTAGAGCACATTGAGGACTTTCAAAAATTGAATATAAGGGAAAATGATATTCCAAAGAAGCAGAGGGTTGATGTCTTCATAGGGATTTTAAAGGATAACATTCAACATGAAGTTCATCTTTGGGAACCTGATTCATTGGAGAAGGCATTCAGGTTGGCAAGAAAAGTGGAAAGCAAAATTATGGCAACAAGGAATTCTACCCCTCACAACTATAAACATGGAAGTGTTGTTTCTCCTAGCCTTCCACAACCTACAAGGGTGACACCACAACAATTGGAAGAAAAAAGGGAAAAAGGACTTTGTTACAATTGTGATAACAAATACATTAAAGGTCATAAGTGTGCTGAGAAGTGTTATCACTCAGGTTGTCCATAAGCTCCTGAAGGGATACGGCCAGGGTAACCACAAACCAATCTTTGGATTACAGGTTCTAGCCCACCTCTAATCAGAGAGAGCTCTCTCTTGATGATTTAGCTTTGTTGATGATGATTTTAGGCTAGCTATTGGCTTCAATGGGTTTTATTTAGGTTTGGATGGTGTTTGAATGGAAGGAAGATGCATTTGAGTAGAGAGGCATGTATAGAGTGATAAGTTTCAAACCATTGGGCGTGGAGTCGAGGAGTAAGGCCGATGGTGTGTTTTCTTGGTCACACGAGGAAAATGGAGCAGGGTAGCTGCACATGGAACAACCTTCAAGCTAAAGAGATGGAGTGAAATGTAAGGGATGAGAGGCAATTAAGAATCTCTCAGTTAGCTTAACAAAGGGAAGGAAAATGAGCTCTATCTAGGGGCAGTTAGGAATCCCTGGATAACTGTCATACATGGTGAATTAGGGCAAGTATGAGCCAAGTGGAATTCATATTTATGCCTAAAACAGATGAAAAACATAAAGAAACAGCAGAAACTAAGCATAGAGTGCAATTAAACAAGTTCTAGGCTAATCTCTCTTTCCGCTATTTAGATAATGATTTATGAAAGGAAAACAGAGGTAAGAAACACTTATTGAGTCATGTAACAGCACAAGAATCACACAGTTACTCTTCAACCATTAAGCACAGTAAACAATCGATTCTTCAAGCTCATAAGCAGTCTTTGATTATAGAAATTATCAAATATACAGTGCGAGTCTCTGCTCAAGAAAAACTTCTAACCAACAAAAAACCAACCCTTGTTACATTGTTCAGGGCCCTCTTTATAGGTAAAATATCTAGAAGTATTTATTACAACTGACCTAAACAGGTCTGCGGGAAAAGGTTTTTAAAACCTAAACTTGTGCTGAAACTAAATGCAAATAAAATATCTATTGAGCTGTGCCAGAAGCAACTGGATCAAAAAATTAATGTAGTGTCCTCTATGACTTGGTGCAGTGTTGTTGCAATAACTGGGCTTTGAGCTTTGGTCTACTAATCTTATGTGAGTTTTAATGTGCAGTTATTGTGATGATGAGCTTTGAATGGTTCCTTAACTGCTTCTTGACTTTCAAGAATTTCTTTTAATGTTTTATTCGCCTCGAGCCCTGAGAAGATCTTCACTGATACACTTCGCCGCAACACTGATACTCTTTGACATGGTTTTTGGCTTCACATCTGCTCTGATACTATTTAATGCTTGAACCAGGTCTCTCTCTTTCTTCTGATACACTAAAATTTGCAAAATCGGGCCTTTTCTTCCCTTTTTGGCGCAAGAACGGCTATGGAATCAAAAGATTCCCTAAAGATTCTCCAATATGGCACATTTCACGCATCGAAAACTGCCTCAGAATTTGAATCCGGGCCTCCTAAGATGCATTTTCGCGCTTGTGCGCCCTTCTTTGGCAGGTGACGTCAGCATGACATCAGCGGTGGGTCTTGGTACGGTGGATGACGTTAGTAGGGTGATGTGGCAGAGTGTTAAATGGTGCGGTGCCTTACATGCTTTTGCGATGCGATAGCGGTAATTGAAATGCTGCGATCTGTGACGAATTTGTAGTGAACCCTGTCTTAATGATAAATCATGTTTTAAATGAAATATATGAGTAAATGAAGGCATGCGGGGAGGAAATATTTGTGATGTGATATATTCTCTTGATGCTATAGCAATGTCGCATCGGAGCAAGGGGAAGCAGCATGCACTTTGGGAACAAGACTCTTGTGACCACCGATTTCCGATTTGTGATATCGCATCGGCAAAAAGGGGAGTGGGCATATATATGTGGCATATAGTATTGTGATATGCCGATTTACGAGATGGTATCGGTGGAGCGTCCATCGGGGAGGACAAGAACAGGCAACATTACTTTGAGGCCTGCGACAGTGATAATCGCGTCAGAGGGGAATCCAAAGGGATCGGAAGAATGTTAAGGCAGTCGGCGAGGATTATTGCGATCGGAAGAAAGGTATATACATTCTTGAAGTGTATTTGAGGCCTCAGGAGGGTCCGATAACCTAGAAAGGAAGAATTTCATGCTTTGGAAGGAGTCCATTGCATTGGAAAATGGTTTTAAAGGGGCAAGATAAGGGTTCTTGCTATGTTTTAGACAAACTTAGCAATTCCCAAGTGTACTTATGGTTATTTTTCAACCAAGGGGAGGGGATAAGTATGTAGGGGAGTTATTAACATAGTTTTAGTAGGGGATGGGTCGATAGATAGGGAGCTATATAATAGAGTTAGAGATTAATATGACCATGATGAAAAAACGCTAAGTGGGTGAATCTTAGGCTATTAAGGGAAACAATGACCCATAAAGGGAGTATGAATATTCCTTGAGTAAAGCAGATCTTTACCAAGGTAAATGATATGGAAAATGATGAAACTAAGAGGCATCAAGCAGATCTTGATCTCTTTGGGAGGTTAGTGAATGACTTGGGGAAAGAGGAAGAAGGGGGAGTTAGACATGCCTCACTTGAGTCCTTCAAATGGAACTTGTCTGATAATTGTGACCTGAACAGATATGACACTTGAAAATATGGAATTGATCACAAATCAACATTTTGCAACCTCCAAATTACCTACCCAGCCTACTTTCCTAGCATTTTTTCTTCTTTTTGGTTTGGGTGCATTTAGACTTGCAGACCCAGCTTTTCAACTTTTTCTTTTTCTGTCCTCCTATTTACATCTACACTTATTTCATCCAAGGGCCCAGATTAAGCAGTTGGGCTCCTTTGATTCTCTGCCTGTCTAAAAATCTACCAAGATTAAGCTGTTTGGATAGATATTCATTCTCTATATTCTAAAACAGGAAATTGAAACCTAGGGAGACCAATATTAAACTATTTGGACATCCCTTTAACTGAAAATTGTTCAACAAATGGAATAGTACATCAAAATTGGAGCACAGCAGTGGCGTTTGAACTAGCACTTCCTCCTGGCAACCTTCATTGGCCTCTGTAGCAAATATGGAACATTGCAGCATGCAAATATTGACATATTTGGCATGTAAAAATGTCAATCATGAAAGATGAGTAACCTTCTGCAGCAGGAGGCTAACAGTGGCTCCACTTGGGGATGGCTTTTCCTTATGAAAAGTCAGGAACAGCAGGTCAGACTGCCTGGATCTTCTATTGTTGCTGTAAACCGAAATTTTTTAGTGCTAGCTGTCTGATAATTGAAACTGTGGGAATGAGAACAGTACTTCCCCTCAATCGAAATGTTTGTGCCCTGTGTAGCACTGCCTGCTTTCTTCTGCGTGCTCTATTGTTTGAACTTTTATATAAAAACAAAATAAAATGTTGATATAAACAAACATTTATGTACATACACATCCTGTTAGGAGATTTTCAACAAAAGGGATCATGATAATGTTTTAACATTCGGCCATTTATAGGGCCTTCTTCAGCTCTGCTGCCATCTTCAGGTTTGAGGAAATATGTGTTGTTGCCTTGCACTGAGCTGATAATGAATGGACCTTTCCAAAGAAAATCAAACTGTGCATGTTTTCCCTTGTC
Source organism: Pinus taeda (assembly GCA_000404065.3). Classification (NCBI taxonomy): domain Eukaryota; kingdom Viridiplantae; phylum Streptophyta; class Pinopsida; order Pinales; family Pinaceae; genus Pinus; species Pinus taeda. The sequence goes on from APFE031328923.1 coordinate 196,114, forward strand.
TTCTCTTCGTGAATCCCACCTTAGGACTTTGCTGCCAACCCGGAAGTCCTCAGCCTTGGCTCCCTTATCAAACATTATTTTGAGCTTTTCTTGCAAAATTTGAGCTCTTTCATACACTTGCTCTCTGGTTTGCTGAAGGTGAATGGTCTAATTAATTCTTCTTTGAATGTCATTTGGTTCAGCCTGAATCTCCTGCAACAATTTGATAATAGGAATACCCAAAGATGAAGGGAATTTGGCTTCCATGCCATATACTAGTTCATAAGGGCTCATCCCAATGGATTTCTTGGTTGAAAGTCTGTCTGCCCATAGGGCATTTGTGAGCTTCATATGCCAATTCTTTTTGTTTTCTCCCAGCACCTTTTTAATGATGTTGATGAGGCTTTTGTTGGATGACTCGGCCAAGCCATTACCTTGAAGATAGTAGGCTGTAGAGTGGCCCAAGGTAATGTGAAACTTATGGCAGAAGTTGATCATCTTTTTGGATTTGAAGGCAGCAGCATTGTCAGTGATGATTTTCTCAGGGCAGCCAAATCTAGAAAGGATATTGTCTTCAAGGAACCGGATAATAGTGGAGTCATTGGCTTGCCTACATTGGATGGCCTCAATCCACTTGGTGAAATAGTCAGTGGTTGTTAAAATCCACTTGTGTTGGCGTGAAGAACAGGGGTGGATTTCACCTATGAATTCAAGACCCCATTGTTGAAAAGGTTGTTCGGTTGAGATAGGCTTAAGGGGCAAAGGGAGCAGTTTTCTTTTTCCTTCAAAGATTTTGCATTTGTGACATGAGACAACGAATTTTTTGACATCTGCAAATAGAGAGGGCCAATAATAACCAGCCCTTAAAATATTTTCAGCAGTGGACTTCCAATATAGATGCCCTCCACAGTCCCCTGCATGGAACTCTTTCACGATGTTGTTGGTTTCATTTATGGTTAAACAGTTTAGCAGTGTTCCTTCATGATTTTTCCAAAACAGGGCACCATTTAAAACACAGAACTTTAGAGCTTTCATCCTCAAAAATCTTTTCTTGGTTCTGGAAAATCCTAGGGGAGCACACAGGTTTAACAATACATAGCAAATATTGGCATACCATGGGGATTGTAAAAAGGTTTCACTGATCTGTGGAGTTGCCAGCTCCTGTTCATTGTCCAGTTGGTTAATGTCTAAGGCCTGAAAATTTGTTTTAGACACTAGTTTGGCCAGACCTTGTCCTTTTATCAGTTTTGTGGGTTTTATCTCAATGTCGTATTCAAGGATACTAGCAATCCATTTGCCTCTTTTTCCCTCTAGCCCCTCTTGAGTCAATATGTCTTTTATAACAGAGTTTGGGACATAGGCGATCACATGTGAATATAAAATGTAGACTCGGAAGTCTTTGATGGCTTTGACAAGGGCATAGGCCTGTTTTTCCAAGATTTGGTATTTCAGGGGTGCATCTCTTAAGGCTCGGCTGAAAAATGCAATAGGATTTTCATTTCCTTGATCATCCTTTTGCAAAAGGATAACAGCTATCGTGTGCTCCGAAGCAAAGGAAAAGATGATGAAATCCTTGTCAAATTGTGGACTTGTGAGCATGGGCGTTTGAGTCAAGGCGGCTTTGATACTTTCAAAAGCCTGCTTGGTTTCCAGAGACCATCTTACTTTGGCATCCTTTTTTAACATGTTACTTAGCAGTCTTATCATTTCTGCTAAGTTTGAAATAAATCTCCTTAGGAAATTAATCTTTCCAAGGAATGCTTGCAACTCTTTTATGTTTCTTGGGTATGGAATTTGAAGGATTGCTTGAATTCTTTCCGGATCGATTCCGATACCGTCTTTTGAGATGATGTGGCCTAGTAACTTACCTTCCTCAAGGCCAAACAAGGACTTCTTGGGGTTCAAGGAAATGCCATATTTCCTGCATGTCATGAAGATCTGCCTTAAGTGCTTGAGGTGCTATTGATCAGATTTGGAGAACGGGGTTAAGTCATCAAGATAGATGACAAGGAATTCATGGATTTCCTTGGCAAATGAAATATCCATTTCCCTTTGAAAGGTAGCACCAGCGTTCTTTAGCCCGAAAGGCATTTTAACATACTTAAATGTTCCCCAGGGTGTAGCAAAGGTTGTCTTGTCTTGGTCATCTGGGTGAACAAGTATTTGATTGAAACCTGAGAATCCATCTAGTAAAGAAATCCTAGAGGAACCCACTACTCTTTGTAGGATGTGGTCCATTTTAGGCAGAGGGTAGTGGTCTTTTAAAGAGGTCTGGTTTAAGTTTCTTAGGTCTACACACAGTCTGATCTAGCCTGATTTTTTCCTTGTGGGAACTAGATTGGATACCCATTCAGAGAATCTAATGGGTGCTATTATACCTGATTCAAACATTCTCTTTACTTCCTTCTTAATGAGAGGAAGAAGCATAGGGTTTATTCTTCTAAGTTTATGCTTGAATGGTTTTTGATTTGGCTTTAAGGGAATGGTATCTTGAATCACTGAGGTGTCATAGGACTTCAAGTCCTCATAACTCCAAGCAAATACATCTTGGAACTCTTTGAACAAATCCACATACTTTGGCTTTTGATCAGGGGGCAGATTTTTGGACAATTTAATCATTTTGGGCTGTTCAGCTGTCCCTATATTGTGTTCTTCTATAGCAGCATCTAAAGGCTTCATTTTTGGCTTTTTGGGCACATCATTGTCATCAAACATATCTTCTAATGGAGTAAGGCCAGCAGGGAAAAAATTATTCTTTAGATCAATGAACTCAGCCTCTGCTTTGGCTGTTTCCTCTAAATGCATTTGTCTCAGTTCTTCTATGTTTGCATTGTCAAAAATAGTTGGGTTAAGGATTTGTTTTGCTGTTGCAGCCATTACAGCCTGTTGATTTTCATTTGTTTGTTGTTGGGAATCGTTCATGGCCTCCATGTCAATGTTTAAATTTGAAAAATCGCCCTCAAGAGTGAGGAAATTGTTAATCTAGGCATCATTTTCAAATACTTTCCAATCTCTAATATTATTAGGAATAGCGGGCCTATGTTTTATTTCAGCGGTAAATGGTGATTTGGCTCAAAGGGAAGCTTGCATGTACTAGCAAAAGTTGCTAGACTGTGAGCGTGTATGTTATGGTTTCTATAAATCTTGGCAAGCTCGGATGCAGCGAAGGTGTTGAGTATATCTGTTACAGCAGTCCTATAGGCCCTCATCCTATTGTCATTAGTAACAAAGTTGCCCTTCATTTGTTGGATAACCAAATTGGAGTCACCTAGAATGGACAATTTTGTAGCTCCTAGAACTTTGAGCAGTTTTAGGCCTAAGAGGAGAGCTTCGTACTCTGCCATGTTGTTGGTACATCTAAAGTTTAGCCTATAGGCATGGCCTTCTGCATGATTGTCATGTGTATTGTGAATCCATACACCTGCCCCTACTCCTAACTTGTTGACAGAACCATCAAACTCTAAATACCATATAATTTCTTGTTTTTGGTTTTTATCAAGAGTTTCAGTTATTTTAGGATTGGGCAGATCTAGAATTTCAGTTTGAGGAGGTTTTTCTTGTTTAGTAGCTGCTTTGACTATTGGGGCTATTTCATGGGCACGGGCAACCAGTTCTTCATTTATGCATGTCTCTAGCTCTCAAGCTAGAGGCTTCTCATCAGTTGGAGGGTCATTATCCTCATTAAAAGGAATCAATGGATCCATATCAGAATGGATTGAGTAAATTGGAAAATTTTGGGGCATCTCCTCACTACTCACCACATACTTCATGAGTGTTTCTCTATACAGTCTCTTTGGTTGCCCAAAGACAGATATGGTGGCATAAGAGAGGTCGAGTTGAAGGGATCCTTGGAGTTTTGTTCCCCATGATCTTGATAGGAGCATACCATATTTTGTCGGAATGTCAGTGACTACTACATCCATTAGGATTGTCTTGTTGGGAAATTGGACTAAAGACACACAAAGGTCTTTGATTAAGCCTATGCATTTGACTTGGCTTGAGTCAAAGGAGTATAGATCCTTGTAGGGTCTTGTGACATCAAGGTTTAGCTTTTCCATCACAGCTTTGGGCATAAGATTGTGTGAGGCACCTGAGTCAAACATAGCATTGTGCAAGATTTTGTCATGTATGTGTAGACTGACATAAAAAGGTGGAACAGATCCATATGTTGTTTTTCCATTAACTTCTGGGCCAAACAGCAGCTTAGGGGTATCATCTAGAACATTTAAATCATCCCTGACCTCTGGTAGTTGAAGTGATCTTTGAATTTGCTGCCTATATACATGATGTTTGGCAAGTTCTGAGAGGGGGATGGATATTTTAAGTTTTCCAATCTCTGCTTCTAAATTGAATAGTTTTTCTGATGGATTGTTAGCATTAATAGCAGCAGATTTATCCTTTTCCAGAATACTCTCTGTGTTTTCCTTTGGATTGTCTATGCTATGGTGAATGACAGTTTGTGGTATTTCTGTTTTGGGAAGATTTTTTGGAGTGTTGTTCGCATTTTCTTTTAAGGAAAAAGAAGGTAGAGGATGATTAGTAGGAGGCTGTATGTCTAATATGTCCTCTACCATCACCTGATGCAGGTTTGGGAAAACAATATCAGTTGGTTCTGTTATGTCAACACTGTCTTTAATCTTATTAGGCTGTTTGTTGTCCTTTGTTTTGCTAGGTGCAGGGACATCAATGGTTCTTGTTCTCAATTTATATTGTTTGTGGACCTCATACACAGCAAAATCATAACCTTGTTTAAAATCAAAAGACTCTTCTGTCTTGGTCTAAAATTGTTTTATATCAAGGTAGTCTTGGTCTTCTTGAGTGAGAAAGATTTGCTGCTCATTTTTCGAATCTATCAGGTTCATGTGAGTCTCTTCTGTGGGTTCACTGGATGTGGATGCCTCTGCGTAGTTTTCTTGGAAAGGAGGCCTAATATTGTGGTCGGGACTAGCCCTTCCAGCATTTGTGGTTTGATTTTTCCTGAAGTTTGGATTCCTTATGGTGTTGGGCTGTTTCCCTTCCCAAGATGATTTCCTCTCAACACTCTCTACTCTATCTCCCAGCCTATGCATGCCATTGATAATAGCATCCAACTTCTAGTCTAAGGCTGAGGGTTATTCCTTAAAGGTAGTTCTTCTCTCGGTTCTAGCTCTGTTTCTTTTGGCGATTAGGTTTGCCTCCACACTGACAGCAACATTTTGCATCTCAGCAAGGCTTTGAGGGGCTCTTTCCCTTAGCTGATAAGCCATTTCAGCATCAAAACCATCAGGGAATTTGTACAAAGTGAGATCAGGTGGAGGTCTTAAGTTCTGTGGTATTGCATTGTAGACATTATTAAACCTTGCACAGTAATCCAAAACAGTCTCCTGAGGGCCTCTTTTGATAGTGTCATATTCAGATAATATGTGCAAGGGGTCTTTCTTTTTCTCCCACCTATTGATAAAGGACTGATATAAGGCTTCTGGGTCTCCTATGGTATTGGATGGGAGTGCTCTGAACCAAGTCTTGACATCACCGGTCAAACTTTGGACAAAAATCTTCATTCTTACACTGTCATCATCAATCTCATAACTCTCAAAGTAATCCTACATTTTCTTTGTATGCTAAAGGGTTGTGCAGGAATTTTTGCCATCAAAATAGGTAATTTTAGTTTGATAATCCTGAGGCATAGCCTCGGGATTTGCAGGCAGCTGTAAAGGTGCATATCTATTAGCCATAACAACTGGGATAAGCGGAACAACCGGGACAAGCGGAACAACTGGAGTAACAGGGATAATAGGAGTGGTAGTGGTGGTATTCGTAGTGGATGGAGGTGTGGAAACAGGGTTCGTAGAAGTGGATGATGAACCAGGGGAAGTAGGGTTTGAACGGAACAGAACTTTAACAGGGGTTGCTAAATGGCTACGCTGAACTGTTTCGGGACTGGAAGCAGTGAAACCTTCTTGCTGCTCTTGTTTCCTAATGATCTTGGGAATTATATTGGGGTTATCAAAAACAGTTGGGGGATTTAGATCTGGATTTGATCTTGCGTAACGTGAATGCTTCTTGGGAGCCAGCTTCTAGCTTGTTTTTTTTGGGAATTTTTCTAAGAATACATGTTAACAGAAACTTTTTAAAGGTCGGTTTCTTCCTCTGCGGAGCTTTGGACTGGTTTTGTGAGATTATCTAAGGAAGTTCCCCAGCGGAGTCGCCATTATGTTATCACTCAGGTTGTCCCTAAGCTCCTGAAGGGATACGGCCGAGGTAACCACAAACCAATCTTTGGATTATAGGTTCTAGCCCACCTGTAAGCAGAGATGGCTCTCTCTTGATGATTTAGCTTTGTTGATGATGATTTTAGGCTAGCTATTGGGTTCAATGGGTTTTGTTTAAGTTTGGATGGTGTTTGAATGGAAGGAATATGCATTTGAGTAGAGAGGCATGTATAGAGTGATAAGTTTCAAACCATTGGGCGTGGAGTCGAGGAGTAAGGCCGATGGTGCGTTTTCTTAGTCACAAGAGGAAAATGGAGCAGGGTAGCTGCACATGGAACAACCTTCAAGCTAAAGAGATGGAGTGAAATGTAAGGGATGAGAGGCAATTAAGAATCTCTCAGTCGGCTTAACAGAGGGAAGGAAAATGAGCTCTATATAGGGGCAGTTAAGAATCCCTGGATAACTGTCATACATGGTGAATTAGGGAAAATATGAGCCAAGTGGAATTCATATTTATGCCTAAAACAGATGAAAAACATAAAGAAACAGCAGAAACTGAGCATAGAGTGCAATTAAACAAGTCCTAGCCTAATCTTTCTTTCTACTGTTTAGATAATGATTTATGAAAGGAAAACAGAGGTAAGAAACACTTATTGAGTCATGTAATAGCACAAGAATCCCACAGTCACTCTTCAACCATTAAGCACAGTAAACAATCCATTCTCCAAGCTCGTAAGCAGTCTTTGATTATAGAAATTATCAAATATACAGTGCGAGTCTCTGCTCAAGCAAAACTTCTAACCAACAAAAAACCAACCCCTGTTACATTGTTCAGGGCCCTTTTTATAGGTAAAATATCTAGAAGTATTTATTACAACCGACCTAAATAGGTCTGCGGGAAAAGGTTTTTAAAACCTAAACTTGTGCTGAAACTAAATGCAAATAAAATATCTATTGAGCTGCGCCAGAAGCAACTGGATCAAAAAATTAATGTAGTGTCCTCTGTGACTTGGTGCAGTGTTGTTGCAATAACTGGGCTTTGAGCTTTGGTCTACTGAACTTATGTGAGTTTTAATGTGCAGTTATTGTGATGATGAGCTTTGAATGGTTCCTTAACTGCTTCTTGACTTTCAAGAATTTCTTTTAATGTTTTATTCGCCTCAAGCCCTGAGAATATCTTCACTGATACACTTCGCCACAACACGGATACTCTTTGACATGGTTTTTGGCTTCACATCTGCTCTGATACTCTTTAATGCCTAAACCGGGTCTCTCTCTTTCTTCTGATACGCTAAAATTTGCAAAATTAGGCCTTTTCTGCCCTTTTCGGCGCAAAAACGGCTATGGAATCAAAAGATTCCCTAAAGATTCTCCAATATGGCCCATTTCACGCATCGAAAACTGCCTCAGAATTTGAATTCGGGCCTCTTAAGATGCATTTTCGCGCTTGCGCACCTTTCTTTGGCGGGTGACGTCAGCATGACATCAGCGGTGGGTCTTGGTACGACGAATGACATCAGCGGGGTGACGTGGTAGGGTGACGTGGCAGAGTGTTAAATGGTGCGGTGCCTTACATGCTTTTGCGATGCGATAGCGGTAACTGAAATGTTCCGATATGTGACGAATTTGCAGTGAACCCTGTCTTAATGATAAATCATGTTTTAAATGAAATATATGAGTAAATGAAGGCATGCGGCGAGGAAATATTTGTGATGTGATATATTCTCTTGATGTTATAGCAATGTCGCATTGGAGCAAAGGGAAGCGGCATGCACTTTGGGAACAAGACTCTTGCGACCACCGATTTCCGATTTGTGATATCGCATCGGCAAAAAGGGGAGTGGGCATATATATGTGGCATATAGTATTGCGATATGCGGATTTGCGAGATGGTATCGGCGGAGCGTCCATCAGGGAGGACAAGAACGGGCAACATTACTTTCACACCTGCGACAGTGATAATCACGTCGGAGGGGAATCCAAAGGGATCGGAAGAATGTTAAGGCAGTCGGTGAGGATTATTGTGATCAGAAGAAAGGTATATACGTTTTTGAAGCGTATTTGAGGCCTCGGGAGGGTCCGATAACCTAGAAAGGAAGAATTTGATGCTTTGGAAGGAGTCCATTGCATTGGAAAATGGTTTTAAAGGGACAAGATAAGGGTTCTTGCTATGTTTCAGACAAACTTAGCAATTCCCAAGTGTACTTATGGTTATTTTTCAACCAAGGGGAGGGGATAAGTATGTAGGGGAGTTATTAACATTGTTTTAGTAGGGGATGGGGTGATAGATAGGGAGCTATATAATAGAGTTAGAGATTAATATGACCATGATGAAAAAGCGCTAAGTGGGTGAATCTTAGGCTATTAAGGGAAACAATGACCCATAAAGGGAGTATGAATATTCCTTGAGTAAAGCAGATCTTTACCAAGGTAAATGATATGGAAAATGATGAAACTAAGAGGCATCAAGCGGATCTTGATCTCTTTGGGAGGTTAGTGAATGACTTGGGGAAAGCGGAAGAAGGGGGAGTTAGACATGCCTCGCTTGAGTCCTTTAAATGGAACTTGTCTGATAATTGTGACCTGAACAGATATAACACTTGAAAATATGGAATTGATCACAAATCAACATTCTGCAACCTCCAAATTACCTACCTAGCCTACTTTCCTAGTATTTTTTCTTCTTTTTGGTTTGGGTGCATTTAGACTTGCAGACCCAGCTTTTCAACTTTTTCTTTTTCTGTCCTCCTATCTACATCTACACTTATTTCTTCCAAGGGCCCAGATTAAGCAGTTGGGCTCCTTTGATTCTCTGCCTGTCTAAAAATCTGCCAAGATTAAGCTGTTTGGATAGATATTCATTCTCTATATTCTAAAACGGGAAATTGAAACCTAGGGAGACCAAGATTAAACTGTTTGGACCTCCCTTTAATTGAAAATTGTTCAAAAAATGGAATAGTACATCAAACTTGGAACACAGCAGTGGCGTTTGAACTGGCACTTCCTCCTGGCAACCTTCATTGGCCTCTATAGCAAATATGGAACATTGCAGCATGCAAAGAATGACATATTTGGCATGTAAAAATGTAAAAATGTCAATCATGAAAGATGAGTAACCTGCTGCAGCAGGAGGCTAACAAGAAGAAATTATTTTACATTTATTGTGAAGAGGAGGAAGAAAAGGATCAAGAAACATCAAAAGAAGAGGATATACACCAAGAACCAACCCTAGAGAAAAAAGAAATGAATCCAACCATATCTTGTAAAGCATTGGCAAGAATTACCACTCCTCAAACTCTCAAGATAGAAGGACATATCAAGAAGAAAAAGGTTCAAGAAGTGAAATATCACATTGAGAAAGTAGAAATGAATCCGAACATATCTTGTAATGCATTGGCTAGAATTAGCACTCCTCAAATTATCATGATAGAAGGACATATCAAGAAGAAAAATGTTCAAGAAGTGAAATATCACATCGAGAAAGAAGAAATGAATCTGACCATATCTTGTAATGCATTGGCCAGAATTACCGCTCCTCAAATTATCAAGATAGAAGGACATATCAAGAAGAAAAATATTGAAGAAGTGAAATATCACATCAAGCATCAAGAAATGAATCCGACCATATCTTGTAATGCATTGGAAGAAATTACCACTCCTCAAACTCTCAAGATAGAAGGACATATCAAGAAGAAAACGATTCAAAAAGTGAAAGATCACATCGAGCATCAACAACAAGTTCTCCAACTTTTAAAGGATAACACCACTTTGGTGCAGAATAGAATGAAACAATGGGAAAATCCGCATCGCAGTGAAAGAGGTTTTAATGTAGGCGATTGGGTAATTTTACGGCTACATCTCAAGAAAGCTATTTATGATAAGGAAATGTTGGCAATGCTACATGCACTTAAGAAATGGTGACCTTACCTAATGGGAAGACACTTCAAGGTAAAAATGAATCATGAGAGTCTTAAATACTTTTTAAAACAAAGATTATCTTTTAAGAAAAAAAATGGGTCACAAATATGTTGGGCTATGACTTTGAAATCATCTACAAAAAATGGAAGAAAAATGTTGTTGCATATGCACTCTCAAGAAAGGATGATGATGTGGAAGAATTGTTTTGTGCTATTTCTATTATCCAACCAGATTAGATAAATGAAGCAAGGGATGAATGGAGGAAGGATGAAGAAGTGTGACCACTCATTCAAAAGTTGCATAAGATCCCAGTTCAAGCAATATTGCCAGAACTTGACGAGGAAGGAAAAATCATATTGGAACAAGGAGTAGTCACAGAAACAAGAACCCGACAGCTACGAAATCAATCAATTTCAGAGTATCTCATAAAATGGAAGAACTTACCTGCTAAAGATTCCACATGGGAGGACAAGAATTTTATACAAAAGCATCAAGAACTACTCAAGCATTGAAGGCGACACTTTTTGAAGGAGAGGGGCATGTTAGGTCACTATACTACTAGTGTAACCCTTATTGTTATTAGTACAACCACCTTATTATATTGGTGTGCCCATGTAGTCCCCATATTGTTATTATTGTGCCTCAGAGAAGCCCACTATTGTTATTATTGTGCCCTTACATTATTGTTGTTATGTTGGCTTTGATTATATTATGACCCCTTAGACTTCTATATATATAAAGGAGGTCTTGTCATTTGTATGATCCAAGAATTGTTCATTTGTGTAATGTAAAGGAGGTTTCCCCCTTAAAGAGTCTTATTTCTAAGGTGTTCATCTATCTTTTCTATCTTTTTGTGATCTGGTTTCATAACATCTTACCCAAAAATACGTGTACCTATTTTTGTGTCTTTGGAGGCAATTAGCTCAAAATTACCTAGATTTTAGCTGGATCAACCTAAATACCAACAACTGAAAGAAGGTGTCCCAACACTATGTCTTTCATCATCATCACATGTCACTTTTCTATAGTTAATACAAGATTAGCCATTATACATTGTTGGAGTTTTTTTCTAGATTAAACAATGCTTGATCAAAATTAGTTCCATTCAATGTGAAATCATCCATGTATATTTCAAGTCTATCATTAATCAAATAAAAAAATATGCCTAATATGGCTATTTGAAAGGTGGTAGGTGAAATATTGCAAAGACCAAAAGGAAGAACATTATATGTAAAATTGCTTGATGGATAGGTGAAAGTTATCTTGTCATGGTATTCTGTGGAGATATGAATATGATTATACCCACTAAAACCATCAAGGAAAGAGAATAAATTTTTCGCTAATAGTGTATCCATGACCTAATCAATAAATGGAAAAGAAAAGAAAAAAATAGATTCACAACTTACCATTCTTCATTGGAACAATCAAAAGTGGGGAAAACCACTCATTGTCAGATATGGGATAAATACAATTAGAATCCTATGAACAAACCTGTGGTGTTGCCATGGGTTCCCCCCTCTCCCCGATCGTGGCAAATCTTTTTATGGAAGATTTCGAAGCCAAGGCTCTTGCCTCGGCCCGTCTCCTTCCCAAGCTGTGGAAAAGATATGTAGATGACACTAATGTCATCTAGCCCCATGGCTATGAGGAGCTGGATCGTTTCCTGGATCACCTCAACGGCCAGTCCTCAGCGATTAAGTTCACCATGGAAAAGGAGGTCAATGGCAGCCTCCCTTTCTTGGATATTCTTATTTCTAGGAGGAAGGACGGCTCTCTCTCCCACGCAGTGTTTCGTAAGAAGACGCACACAGAGCAGTATCTTCATGCTGATTCCCATCATTTCCCTGCTCAGAAAATGGGTGTTCTTAACACCTTGGCTACGTGTGCCCTCAGGATTTCGGATAAAGAAAGCGTGGACAGAGAGAGAAACCACCTCCTTGATGTCTTTGTGGAAAATGGATATAGCAGGCACCTTGGTCGGAAGGCTTTCCTTACATCCTCCAAAAATGCGTTTAGTAAAAAAGAGCCTAAAGAGCGCCATCCAGGGGTCCATCTTCCTTATATCCAAGGGACCACGGATAGGATTGCTCGGATCCTTAGAAGGTTTGATATTCCCTCAACCTTCAGGCCCCTCAGAACCATTCGTAACTCCCTGAGGTCGGTAAAGCATCCGGTCAACCCCAAAGACATGAAAGGTGTCTATTTGATTCCTTGCTCATGTGGGACCCCTTATATAGGGGAAATAGGGCGCTCCATCCAGCAGAGAATTTGTGAGCATGCAGCGGACCTGAGGCATGGAAGAATAAAGTCCTCAGCTTTAGCAGAGCATGTGGACAAGACTAAGCATCTTGTCTGCATAGAGGAGGCCAAAGTCATTGCCAGGGTGGATCGGTTTCATCATCGCAAGTTAAGGGAAGCTATTGAAATTGAGTGTAGACCCATCAATCTCAACAGAGATGATGGGTGGAAGGTAAG